>JAMZEH010000041.1:2843463-2963463 GCA_024699665.1 Ostrea denselamellosa
AATCGTAAATTTATATTGGTCTAATAATGAATAAACATGAAACGTGTTGATTGCGATAATCAAGATTTATACTTAATATATTTTTAAAATCTTTTCTTCAGAACTTTTATGCATGTTTTTTTTCTGATGAAACGATAAAATATGATTTCTCATTTCCTCATGCGCACTTTCTAAAAACCGCGTAGAGATCGGCCGTATTTCTACGTGGAGTTCGGCTTGGTTTCTATTCTCTTTGTTGAGTACTTTTATAAATTTATTTATTTATTTTTTTTTATTTTTTTATTTTTTTTTGTTGTTGCAACAACGTTCATATACGAGATCTGTATTCAAACAAATAGGTCTGTAGCATAAATCTAAATCCATTATTCATTCCGTTCTGAGCAGATTTCAACCACAATTCTTCAGCCTCGTCCGCAGAGCAGTAACCGTTATGCCCCGTCTTTTAGTCACGTGACTACAGCTGCGTATTCACAGAGATTCTGTACTTGATCTACACATACGTAATATACGCGGTGCCTGGATTTACAAATCACCGCTGGATCATTTTTTTAATCATCTGACTTAGGATTATTAACGGTTTAATCTTTTTAAAATATTATTTTGACATTGGTCATAAATGCAATATATATGTTGTACTACATTGTTTGAGAGATTTTGGAGTGAACGTTTAACCAAATTTCAACCATATCTTGTTCAAGATAAATGCAGATTAATTAATGTATCGACTTGCTCTAATTCCTCATTATGTTACTAATATTTTGCACTGTATTTAACTCGCAGCGGTATAACATCGACGTGTGACAGAATATTTAAGCGGCAGGTGTGACTTCAGAAAACGTGAGATGTTTTCAGTTCATAGTTTGTGGTTTGAAAGTACAATCTTACATTATATCACCATAACCCTTTCATCATGAAATAAATTACTAACAATTTTTCTAGTGCACATATTCACTTGACAGGTGACCAAGTGGAAAACCAACCTGAAAGCTTTCAATAGGTCAAAGACATTATTTTCCTCTCAGATGAGACCATACATGTAGCTGTGATTTTTTTTTCATTCAACACATATCTGTTATATGTGTTGTAGCAATACATTATTATTTACCCAGATTATACGATATCCGGTGTCTGGTTGAAGAAACTCGTCTAGAATATTTTTATTCATGGTTGATTTTATGTCTTATTTTGACATTATGCTGTACTGGGACATTATATGAGATGCTAGATCCACACAAATAGCTCTACATGCTGAAAGAATAGAGACAACTACAGATGATAGTTTGGCTGATAAGGTTAGAACAGAAGAGAGGTGATAATTCAAAAAGTTTGCAGCAAGTGAACAAAACGGTTTACCAGTTAGAAAACAGTGTTCCTGTACAAGGTCATCAATAGAAAATGAGCCAGGTCATAACAGAGGCAGAGGTCAAGGTGGAGACCAAAACTATGTTATCCAAAACAGAACTCTCGGTCAAAAGAGTAACCTCTTCTATCGCAAGGCGAATAGCGGGGGAAATAAAGAATAGAAAAACCCTAATTAACGTTCCTCAGATTGATCATCAAGGATGGTAGGAGAACCGAATGAGAGCAAACGCTTTGTAAATAGAGCATTAATTGAGACAGAGCATTGATTGTTACCGGTTCTATGGTCACGTGCATGCCGGAGCAATTTTTCATTTGTTTGAAATAAGCCCGTTTGTGTGATATAAACGATTTTGAATTGACGATGTATAGTGCTGAAGGTATATAGTACATTGCTGTCATCAGGTTATGTAGAGGTAGAGCTCAAGGTTCCTTTTCTGTCTTCTAAGCCAATATATGCACCCCATTTGGTCACAAAAGGAACAGAATACAGTAGTAAGGTTCCTATTGTGGGCACTAATATCATCAGAATCTGTTCTCAAAAAGCGTTCTCACAATATGAGGATTCAGAGGAACCAGATGAGTGAAAATTAGCTTATTCAAACCTATAATCACCTGTTAAACATTATACAACCAACCAACAACCACAGTCGAATTAGATGATATGTCTCATATGTGGTTGGGATCCTTATCTCAGTATAATTTCAAACAAATTCACCTCGTAAATCTGCTGAAGTTTTTCCTGATGTTGGTTGCCTGGTTGTGTATTGTTTAACGTCCCACTCGAGAATATTTCATTCATATGGAAAAACGTCACCTTTGCCGGTGAAGGGCTGCAGAAATTAGGTCTCTGCTCGGCGCTTAAGGCCCTTGAATAGACAGGGATCTTTATCCTGCCACACCTGCTGTGATACGGGCCTTGATTTTTGCGGTCACATCCGAAGTACCGACCCATTTAATTGCCTCTTTTGACAAGCAATGGGGTACTGACGACCTATTCTAACCCGGATCGCCACGGGATCTTCCTGATAGTATTTAAGCTTTTACATCTGACGTTTCAGTTGAAAAGGAGAAACTACCCATCGCAAAATGCATTGTTTTATCCCACAGCGTAGAACTTTAAAACATTTCAAGGATTCTGATGTTATATCACAAGATGATTTTCGACACAGACTGGATAGAGGAGCAAACGGAGGAGTTTCCATCAAGCGATGAGTTATGATTGATTGATTGTTTGTTTGTCGTTTTCCGCCACGCTCAACAATTTTTCAGTTATCTAGTGGCGTCCAGTTTTTATTGGTGGAGGAGAGAACCCAGATACAATGTACCCGGGGAGAGACCACCAAACATCCGAAAGTTAACTTGCAAACTTTCTCACGAGCGAGATCGAACCCGCGTCGATTAGAGGTGAGAGGCGTTGTGATTTTGAAGTGTTTGTTGAGGACGGTAGACTCGAACCAGTTCCTGGATATATACTGGTGCTAATCCATTTAGAGCCTCGAATGTATATAACAAGATTTTATATTTCGTTCGATATGTCACAGGTAACCAGTGAAGCGATGTGAGAATTGGTGTAATATACACATGTCTCTGTGAACGTGTCACTAGCCTGGCAGCAGTGCTTTAAAGTTTCTGTAACTTTTGCAAGGATGCTGAATTAACACCATGAAGAAGTATATTTCCATAATCAAGATGGGATTTAATCAGTGATCTAACAAGTGTCCTGCACGCATCGTCTGTTATAAGGAATTTGATTCTACCGATATTACGAAGTTGCAAATAACATTATTTAGTAAATGCATTTATTTGACATTCTATGCTAAATGTGCTGTCGAAAAACATACCAAGATTTTTAACACATGAAGCACTAGTGATGACAGATCCACCAAAATCCATTTCTGAGAATTCACTAGCCTTACGTTTTGGGGTAAAGCTGATAAATTCTGTATTTTCCTGAATTAGCTCGAGTATGTTGTTTTACATCCAGTTGTCAATGTCAGAAAAACACCATTCAATGCTATCCCAGCTGGCTGTCCTTCGGATTTATAATCAGGTATACCTGAGTGTCGTCCGCAATAACATATATTATACCTCTCGAAAATTTCTCCGATTGGTTAGGAGAGCATGTAATATAAACAAGGTCCTAATACAGGACCTTGCGGAACACCAAAGTGGTTTAAGAACTCTTTAGACGAATGTAGATCCAACAGTAATTTGTTAAATTCGACCAAAGATAAGCCTTCATCCATGACAGAGCCGATTCCGTTATACCAAAAGCATACCCCCATACACCTGATCATAATATTGTGGTTTATGACGTAGAATGCGGCTGAAAGATCGAGCATCAAGAGTGCAACACATGAATTCCTGTCCAATGCAGGGGTAATATTGTGGTGAACCCATTATAGAGCCGTTTCTGTGATGTGACAATTGCGGTAGGCAGATTGCACCTGGTCATGAAGCTGGTAAGGGTTCAGGTGTTTTTCATGTCGAGCTGTCACTGCTTTTTCTAATATTTCAGATAGGATTGATTGATTATATATTGTTTAACGTCCCGCTCGAGAATCTTTCACTCATATGGAGACGTCACCATTGCCGGTGAAGGGCTGCAAAATTTTGGGCTATGCTCGGCGCTTATGACCTTTGAGCAGGGAAGGATCTTTAACGTGCCACACCTGCTGTGACACTGGGCCTCGGTTTTTGCGGTCTCATCCGAAGGACCGCCCCATTTAGTCGCCTCTTACGACAAGCTATGGTTGCTGAGGATCTATTCTAACAACTCGGATCCTCACGGGGTTATTTTAGATAGGAAAGATAATGGTATAATGCAACAAGACAAGACACCGCATGATTTTCACCTCATTATTTAATGCTTGGGTGGCATCCTAGACTTGCAACCGACGCATTTGTTTTAAATTCAGGTGGCTCTAATACATCAAAGCCAACTAGTCGTACAAATTATCCAGAAAAGCTTAAGAAAAGACTAAAGTTTATATGTAATGTTGCCAAGAAAAATATCGAGAAGGGTAATTTCAGGCATAAACATCGCTATGACAACATAGTACGTATTTAAAAATTGGAGATTGGTAATGCTTTAGTTAGACTTTTAGCAAATAAAAGGAAGTGCAAACTACTTGACAAATGGATAAAGGACCCTTGCGTCGTTTTAACCATTCCAAATAACGATCTTCCTGTATACAAGGTCAAAAAGTCGTCTGACAAGAGGTCAGCATAGATTTTACATAGAAATTTATTATCTTTTATGTCTCTTTCAGATGGTGATCACAATTCGGAAATACCCCAACTGTTTCCAATAGACGTATGTGCACTAGGAATGCAGCAGAGACAAGAAAATGGAAGTATAGGTACCGGTAGCGACTCAGAATCACGTGACTCAGATAGGGATCATATTATAGTTGTTTCCAAACACGTACCATCTTCGAATAGAGATGTCTTATACACTTCAGGTGTTAATCATAATACTTGTCTCCATACTTCAAGTGAACATATTGAGATCAGGGAATTCTGAGACCATGTATAATGAGAATGTTGATAATAGTCACCTCCTCACTACACCAGCAAACCACATTCTTCTGTTAAATTTCAGAATAGTTCGAACACAAATTCTTTTGCAGATTATTCTAATGTAAGCATAAATAAAAACCTGTCAAGAAATAGGGAATAAAGCCGGTCTACATTCAGTCCATGAATCCTTCGCCCAGATTTTGTACGAGTGGGTTGTTGATGAACAAACTGCGTATGTATGGTATGTTTAGAGGAGAATATCATAGGTTTAACAGTGTATATAGTTTTTTGATATTTAGTAAACTATTTAGCTATGTAGTTAGTTACCATGATTAGTGTTATGCTATCTAGTAAACTATTTAGCTATGTAGTTGGTTAGCATGATTAGTGTTATGCTATTTAGTAAACTATTTAGCAATGTAGTTATTTAGCATGATTAGTGTTATGCTATTTAGTAAACTATTTAGCAGTGTAGTTGGTTAGCATGATTAGTGTTATGCTATTTGGTAAACTATTTAGCAATGTAGTTAGTTAGCATGATTAGTGTTATGATATCTAGTAAACTATTTAGCAATGTAGTTGGTTACCTTGATTAGTGTAATGATATCTAGTAAACTATTTAGCTATGTAGTTAGTTAGTATGATTAGTGTTATGCTATTTAGTAAACTATTTAGCTATGTAGTTAGTTAGTATGATTAGTGTTATGCTATTTAGTAAACTATTTAGCTATGTAGTTAGTTAGCATGATTAGTGTTATGATATCTAGTAAACTATTTAGCAATGTAGTTGGTTACCTTGATTAGTTTTAGTAGAATTTATCATATACTTTTATTTGCAGAACAGTATGTGATCTAATTTTATTATGATATTAAATTGTGCATTATAACTGATTATTTTGCACATTGCAGCCATGAGTATTTTAATATTGCAGCCTATGTTCCTTGTGGATATTTGATCTTCTCATTTACTGAAGGTCATTTCTTTAAGATCAGTTGTATTAATATGATTATAAATATTAATAATTCATATTGAATTTTATTACAGGAGTTCAGATCTTAGAAATGTCAGGAGACATTATCTCTAAGAGGGGGAAAATGTCACGGCATATTTAATATTTAAAGGATCTTGAACAAGTGTTTGTGGCATATGAAATTTATGAAATTCGTTGCAAGATTTAATATTTTCCGACCCTTGACGAGGGAAATACTTAACTCTGGTAACGAATTTCATAAATTTCATCTGCCATAAGCACGAGTGTAAGATTCTATTTATAACATAACTATCAATAAACGCATATTCTAGTTACTTTCCATTTCACGTTTCTGTAAAAGGAAGTGATTTTTCAGTCTCTTTGCATCGTCTGGAAATGTCCTTGAGCGGAAGAAATAAGATCTAAAGATAAACACGTCAATGTGATAGCTAAATTGAATTTCAGTCTTAGGATTTTTATTTTGAACTAAGTCATTATATAACAAATGAAACAGGAGTAAATGTGATAGGCTTGAAGAACGTTTGTAGTAAAATTTTTGTATCTATCTTAGCACGAGCTGACCTCACATGACCCTACATAATTTACATTGTTATTAACCTGTGCTTGGAGTTCATATCGTTTTCCCGAACCTGCGTTATGACCCGGAAACAGTACTGTTGTGTGATAAACTTATATAATTTCATTATATTATTCAACATTGATTATTTCATTATATACATGTAACACAAATAGGATCCCATTCATATTCATTGGGATGAACGCTGATTGGCAAAGAGAGGAGTGTGAGAGGTCAGTATGGTTCGCGCATGAGAGTGGGAGTTCACAGTGCTGTGATTGATCGTGGTTGTGAGTTATCTTGTGAGTTGTTTTACTGGTATCGGTGCGAATAGTTGTGAGTTATCTTGTGAGTTGTTTTACTGGTATCGGTGCGAATAGTTGTGAGTTATCTTGTGAGTTGTTTTACTGGTATCGGTGCGAAATAAGCAAGAATTGCGCCAATTTCAGACTACTTTGACAAAACTCCTACCCGGACCAAAGGTCAAATATTTACGGATAAAATCATATTCAAGAAACTTATAGTTGTTTGGGGTTTTTTTGTTTTTTTTTGTTTGTTTTGTTTTTTCGGGGTTTTTTTTTTTTCGTTTCTTTGTTGTTTTTGGTTTGTTTTTTTTTTGTTTTTTTGGGTTTTTTTTTTTTGTATTTTTTTTTTTTATTTATTTATTTATTTATTTTATTTTATTTTTTTTTTTTTTGGTTTTTTTCTTTTGGAATTTATGGAAAGAATCTGAATTTAATCTGCTGGTAAATATTAGTTTATTCTATTAAATTCTACACATTTTGAAGTCATTATTTTAATTCAATTACAGATTGAAAGAGTATTAATTTTAGATCATCCTCCAGAACTGGCATATGGATAAACAAACGGTGTTTAAAAAAAAAATATTAAGACGTTTACATGCACTATCAAAATTGTAATAAGAATTAACCCATAATACAAAATGTAAAGTGCTTTTGATATGTTCAGCAGTTAGATAACTTAAGGTAACTCACTACACCAAGACTTGTACTCTCTATGGCACAACGTCACAAGACGGCGATTTAAATGTTTTGTGAAAATATTACAGTCCCAGATACGCTCTGCTTTACCATTTTCCCGTTCGTTTACCGTGCGTTCACCGTTTGCTCACCGTGCGCTCTCCGTTCACAGTTTTGAGTTCACAAATCGTTCAGCGTGCGCTCACTGTGTGTTCACCGTTCACAAGGCGTTCACCGTTCGTTCATCGTTCAATCGTTGCATTGTCATTCGGAACATGAATACAAAAGGAGCGATATTCATTGCAAAGAGAAAATTTAAAAGGAATGTGTACAGAAGTAACTATCAATAATACATGTAGATGGAATTAATTGCTGATGTAATATGTCACATTGCTTAATACTTTCTCAAAACAAAATAACATTCGGGATCAGGATGCCATAAATCTTTTAAAAATGTTGTTTTCTGGTCAAAATATCGCTAAAAACAAATACTTTTTTGACAAATATAGCAACATTATTTTACAATATTTCCATAAGTAGTACAGCTATAAATTAACAATCAAATTGCATTGAATTATGAAATTTTAACAAGGTATTCTGGAGTACTTCAAAGTACTCTAGCGAACTCTGTTTAGTAGTACCCATCAAGAATTATAAATATGATAGCAAGCATGCAGTTCTTCTACTCATTTACTTTTGTTTGTGTATGATTGCTGCGAACATTTACGAACATTTCATGAGAAATATACATTCAGTGAGTACTTGTACAGAAATGTAGTATGCTTTGTTTAGACTGAATATATTTAGATCTGTAGAACATGCATTTTTCTCATTCCATGTTATTTTATCATTAATTCATTGAATAAGTATACATATCATTTATCTTATCTGTTTATGAAATATTCCAAGAGAAAAATCCTATATATTTCGAATAAATAGATCATCTTGCGTTGACCGTGCGCTCACCGTTCAGCGTTCGCCCTGTGTTCGTTAAGCGTCCGCTTACCGTGTGGTCGTCGTTCAGCGTTCGCTCTGTGTTCGTTAAGCGTCCGCTTACCGTGTGGTCGTCGTTCACTTTGCGTTCACCGTTCGCTCACCGTACGTTCACCGTTCAAGTGGGAAAGTAGAACGTTTCAGGGACTGTAATATCTATCAATTTATTTGTATATCATCATAGCTCTGTGGTTAAGGTATCGGGCTTGTGAAATCTAGATCCCGAGTTCAAATCCGTCAGAAGCTTTTGCTCATATTTACTGGGGAAAAAAATGTTGTTTTTCTCATCTAAAATTGTGTATTTTCTGCTTTTTGACATATATACTTAATATATATCATCATAACTTTCATCATAACTTTCATCATAACTTTTATGATCAAATTATTTTATGCTGGGAAAACCCTTTCAAGGTGTAGTGAGCCACCTTAAAATTGATTGTATCTGCTAAAGATGATAAATTTATACCCTCTACATTAGGGTGGAATACCTTAATCTGTCTTAATGTGACCTACAAGAAGGGAGAGGACAGCGTACTCCAGAACCAAATGTCCCTTCTTTGTGTCCAAGATTAGGATCCCCTATAAGGATAACTATCTATCCATTCATGAATTGTTTTATTGTTGTTGTTGTTGTTGTTGTTATCTATCACCAAGGAATTTGAATATTCTATTGAAAAAAATGGATGTTTGGATTTTGTTTGTAAAATGCGTCTATGAGAACACTCTATGCAAAAGTTTTTTGATCATACACAGCAATACTTTCCCCATGATACTTAAAATGATCAGAATATATGAATCTGGGTGGTACCAGAAAGTATGGACAAGTTTTGATATAAAAACGGGAAGTATTCAGCATACTCAAATTTTATTGATGCTTATTCTAACACTGCGGCGATGGTTAATTGTTAAGGGTAATTTTCCCATAGATTAAATATTTGTTTCCTAATCATGAGATGTATTATCAATAATATGTAAGGGACATAACTGTACTTGTACTACACTGTAAAGTTAAGAGTTATTGTTCTTTGGGCACCCGGTCTTTACAAGTTTTTTGTCGTTCCATGGCCGCGTCAAACCTAAGATGTAAATATTGCTGGCCATTGCTCCTTCGCCAAACTCTTGGCATTTAGAAGTGACAATCATGGATCTTTCTGATATGACCTTTAAGACGGAGGTCCCGTTTCGCGTCAGGCGTTGGCACGTTTTAAGAACCCTCACTGCTACGGCCATGGGCGCTAAGCATAGGTCTAAATTTGTGGTACTTCACCTATAGCTGGTGACGTCTCATTCATGCAAAATTCTCGACAGGACGTAAAACAAACAAATAAACAAAACGAAAACAAAAACTAATTTTCTAAGAGTATGCACCATAATAAGTGCGTGAAAATGTGCATAACATGATGCCTAATAAATTGAACTGTTTAGAAGTGTAAATCTTCAAGTTACATTATTAGACACAGGTGTTATGCTGTTTTATGCCCGTCCTGCTCTTTGCATAAGATGTTGATTAGTGAAGATAAAAAACAGTGATCAATCTCATAAATCCTATAAAGATTACGAAATCAAGAGGACTAACACAGACTCCTGAACATACAAGAGGTACATGAGATCAGGTGCCTAGGAGGAGTAAGCATTACCTGTTGACCGGTCACACTCGATGTGAGCCATTTATCTTTATCAGGAAAGCCTTGTAACCCATTGTTAAAATAAGTATGTAAAGATTAGCATGAAACACGATAGACGCACGTATCGCACAGAATTCTAGTGTAAACAGACACTGATAAAACGATGACAAGGTTACTCGTACTCGCATTATTATGTGATATTTTTTTTAAAGTGTATTTATTTAGGTTTATTAGAGTTACAACTAATATATTATCAAATAAAATATATGTCATTTCACTTTTTAAGATGTGAGATATAAACAGAAACATATATCAACGTCAGAAAATTGTAATATTCCTCCAACAGCATTCAGCAAGTGTGGCACGATAAAGATCCCTCCCTGCTCAAAGGCCATCAGCGCCGAACATAGGCCTAAATTTGCAGCCCTTCACCGGCAATGGTGACGTCTCCATATGAGTGAAAGATTCTCGAGCGGGACGTTAAACAATATTTAATCAGCAATCAGTATATTCGATTGTAAAACTTTGATCCCTTATTGTGGCCCCATCCTACCCTTGGGGTCAATGATTTTACAAAACTTGAATCTGCACTATGTTAGAAAGCTATAATGTAAATTTGAACTTTTCTGGCTTTGTAATTATTGAGAAGAGAATTTTTAAAGATTTTCTCCTACACATATAAAACTATGATCCCCTATTGTGGCCCCACCCAACCCCTAGAAGCCATGATTTAAAAAAATGAATCTGCACTATGTCAGAAAGCTTCAATGTAAATTTGAACTTTTCTAGCCAAGTGGTTCTTGAGAACAAGATTTTTAAATGATCCCAACCTATTGTGTGCAATTATCTTCCCTTTAAAGAGAACATAGCCCTTTATTTGAAGAAACTTGAATGCCCTTCACCCAAGAATGATTTGTACAAAGTTTGATTGAATTATCACTTTAGTTCTAGAGAAGATGATTTTTAAAGATTTTACCCTATATTTTCACAAATAAAACTTTGATCCCCTATTGTGTCCCCCATCTTACCCCCGGGGACCATGATTTTAACAAACTTGAATCTTTCCTATGTAAGAAAGCTTCGAAGTACATTTGAGCTTTACTGGCCCAGTGATTCTTGAGAACAAGAATTTTTAAATGACTCCACGCTATTTTTGCAATTATCTCCCCTTTAAAGAAAACAAGGCCATTTATTTGAACAAACTTGAATTCCCTTAACCCAAGGATGTTTTGTTTTATTTATTGTTTAACGTCCCATTCGAGAATCCCTCACTCATATGGAGACCTCACCACTGCCGGTGAAGGGCTGCAAATTTAGGCCTATGCTCGACACTCATGGCCTTTGAGCAGGGAGGGATATTTAATGTTCCACACCTGCTGTGACACGGGGCCTCGGTTTTTGTGGTCTCATCCGAAGGACCGCCCCATTTAGTCGCCTCTTATGACAAGCAAGGGGTACTGAAGATCTATTCTAACCCGGATCCCCACGGGGATCCAAGGATGTTTTGTACCGAGTTTGGTTGAAATTGGCCTTGTGTGCTAGAGAAGAAGATTTTTAAAGATTTCATCCTATATTTTCATATATGAAACTTTGATACCCTATTGTGGCCCCATCCTACCCCCGGGGACCATTATTTGAGTCTGCCCTATGTAATAAAGCTTCCAAGTAAATTTGAATTTTACTGGTCCAGTGGTTCTTCAGAAGAAGATTTTTAAATGACCTCCATCCTATTTTTGCATTTTTGTAATCATCTCCCCTTTGAAGGGGGTATAGCCCTTCATATGAGCAAACTTGAATCCTCTTCACAAATAATGGGTTGTACTAAGTTTGATTAGCATTGGGTTGCATGTTCTGGAGAAGATTTTCAAACTTTTGTCAGTTTTTCACTATTTTGCTATCACCTCCCCTTTGAGAAGGTCGTTGTCCTTCATTTGAACAAACTTGAATGCCTTTCACCCAAGAATGATTTGTACCAAGTTTGATTGAAATTAGTCCAGTGGTTCTGAAGACGAAGATGAAAATGTGAAAAGTTTACGACGATGACAACATCAATGACGGACAACGGAAAGCATTGATCAGAAAAGCTCACTTGAGCCTTCGGCTCAGTTGAGCTTAAAATCACATTGTACATTATACAGAGGTTGAAAGTGAATTGAGTAAAATGTGTAAGAGTTTGCAACTCCAAGAAGTTTCCTAGTTTTCGTAGTACCTAATTTCTCCTAAAGAACCATTAAAGTGGAATAACACGACAGAGAAATCTGATATACATGGGAAGTGGAGGATATGTACAATTGTATTTTGAAATGAAAAGTTATTTAGTTTTTAAAAAATGCATTTTTTGTAAAAAGTAATCTGAACAAAAATTTAAAATCCCTTTGAACAGGCCATTATAACGATGTATTGTTCCTCCTGTAACAGGAAGGTAAAAATGAATCGGACCAGACCGGGATTCAAACCCGGGGGCCCTGAATCTTCAGTGTACTAACTGAGCTATCTGGCCACCGGCAATCAAACACGGCTAATCGCTGCATTAATTTTCTCCCTCCTCAAATGTCTTCACACCTGAAAGTACACAACTCAGATTCTTTTTGCCCCTGGCAAGACTTTCACCTGCAAGTCTAGGTGTGGTCAATGGCACCACATGTAACAGGAAGAGGGGCAGTGCAATAGACCACAACAGTATTTGAACCCGGCCAACCTGAATATCCGGCCAGGTGCTCTAAGAACTGAGCTATCTGGCCACTGGTGATCAAACCCAGCTGACCGCTACACTCAGAATTTCTGGATTGTCTCTGTCAATCATGCGCTCCCGTAATTTTTTATTAAACGGTGGATGGGAAGATTTCTCATATATACCAGTGGAAAAAAGAAACACAAGTTTACTTTCGATAGTGATTTATCGATGGTTAGTTCATTGTTTTGGATTTCTCGATTATTTCCTCATTACTGAATGATTTAATGATTTTGTTGCCCTAAGGCAGACAGTGTCGGAGTGACTAGCGTTAACACACGGTTCCCTACGTCGTTTCCTGACCCAAATCAGTAGTGTGTGTGCCCACCCCTGGCTTCAGTCGCTGCTCTGGCTCACCTTAACATTGACGCTATCAAGATGTTTATTGTCCTTTGGGGAATATTATTCCACACCTGAATAAAGGCCTGCGTGGGTTGAGCGACGTTATATGGGACATGGACGCACTACCTATCCCTCCTGCCCAGCTCGTCCCACAAATGCTTCATTGGGGACAAATCTGGACTGTGGCCAACCAAAAACTGGAACGTTGTTTAAGTCAGAAATTCACGACAAACCTAAAAACATGGGTCCTCGCGTTGTCCTGCTGAGGACAGGTTACGTTGATGGATAAGAGGAAGGACGTGTGGTCTCAAGGCCTAATCCCGATATTTTACTGTTGTAAGATTGCCATGGATACCCACGAGAGATGTTTCCACGCCTTGAAATATCCCTACCCATACCATAACAGACCCTCCTCCGAATCTGTCGCTTTCCGTTACGCAAGCGTCAGAATGTCGCTCACTATGACGTCAATAAAAAACGTTGTCGTCCGTCTGACCTGTGAAGTAAGACTCGTCAGTGAACAACACGTGTCTCCAATGGGCCAAACGAAACCGATAGGTACATGTGCAAATAGCCACTGTATTCGACATCGGCGTCGCCTCTGTGTAAGTGGCGGATCAACAAAGGGACGCCTAAAATGAAACTCACGCAACCGATTCCTAACCGTTCTTGGACATACTGGCCGACAATGAGTGCCAACAACTTGGCTTACCGTCTCCGTTGCAGTATGAAATCGGTTATGGAGGTGCGAGAGAATTATCCGTCTATCGTGACATCGCGATGTAAAACGCAGGCGTCTTCTCCTTGGACGGTAAGGTCACCCAATCTCTGCGGCTCTGAGACGCACAACTAAACGGGATATTGTTTCATGTACACCATACTGCTGGGCTGTATGACGTTGCGAGTGTCCCTGTATTATCGGAGCAATGGTCCAACCCCTATCGACTTCATTCACTCGCGCCATTTCGCTCTACATTCGCTTCGAAAAGAAATGTTGTGTAGCTGATCTGTACTGTTACAATGTTCGATTTGTAATGATTTACCAGCACATATGGTGCAGGAGTTCCCCGAATACACGCTTTCTTGAAAAATCTGCTGAAAGCATGCAGCGTCGAGTGGGGTCACTGTCAGCTGAATTTTAACTGTAAAGAACATTTTCACATTGCATGGAGGAAGCTCAGTGTCAAATGTAATTAAATGTCGTCTACGTATTTAAAAGTTATAACAGAAAAAATAAACTTGCGTTTCTTTTTTCCGCTATTATATTTATTTTCCATATAGTTTCTTTGAGTGTAGCCCCTAGGTAGATCCTGGTCACACCAGTAAGTAACATCTGATTTCGCCTATACTTTTTCAGTAACCGCACGGTTAATAAACGGGTCTTTAAAATTGGGTCTTTGAATTCAAAAACTAATTCTTAACCTAATCTTACGTTTGGCACGGCTCCGGGATCAGTTACTTAACCCTGAATCTAGTTAACAAAGACATCAATAGAATAAAGTATTATTAAAAGTATGAAGTGTTGGAATTTAGGTAAAGTAAAAAAAAAAATTATTTTTAATATAAGTATTAATAAAATAAAGGTATTAGCAGAAACATTGAACAAAACGTTATAAACTAGGTTGTATCGGTAAAGTAACAATGAAGTAAAGGTATTAATAGCCACATTAAAGGCTAGGATGAATTCCCTGGTCGCTCCATGTTTGACTTGATGCCAATTTCAAGGACAAGGACACGCAAATCATGAACTGAGTTTTGTCCTAAGTACAGTGCATTGTGAAATCAGAAGCGCGGCAAGTGAAGAAATGTATTTTGACCGGTTTTTATTTCAGAAAGCTGATGTACAATCACCAAGAGACATACTAGGTCATGAAAATGAAAGTAATACACCATACGGGGGAATATAGTTGCCACAAATTGTTTTACGCCCTGCTCGAGAATTTTTCACTCATATGGAGACTTCACCATTGCCGGTCAAGGCCTGCA
Source organism: Ostrea denselamellosa (assembly GCA_024699665.1). Lineage (NCBI taxonomy): Eukaryota > Metazoa > Mollusca > Bivalvia > Ostreida > Ostreidae > Ostrea > Ostrea denselamellosa. The sequence continues at coordinate 2,858,553 of JAMZEH010000041.1, forward strand.
AAATCCAGGCCTAAGCCCGACGCTTATGGCCTTAGAACTGGGAGGGATCTTTAACGTGCCATACCTGCTGTGACTGTGGGGCCTCAATTTTTGCGATCTCATCCGAAGGACCGCCCCATCCAGTCGCCTCTTACGACAAGCAAGGGGTACAGATGATCTATTGTAACCCGGAATCCCAAGGGAACAAAATATTAATTTCAACAGCTAAATATAATCTTATAATTTAAAGGTGTATCTTTTAATTTACACTGTCACAATCAGTGACAATAAAGCTAGGTAGTGTTTTATCTGCATCAATCCCCATATTTCCACTTACTTTCATCATCTTCCATTAGAAACATACAGATGGAATAGTTCTGCAAGAAGTTAACAAAGGTATACCACAAGGTCATAATGGCTAACAGACTTTTAAAACATCAATGAAATTATGAATATCAGCTGGCACACGAGATAAAAACAAAATACAAATCAATACTTATTACAGGTAACAGCTGTCTATTATTTTAAGAATGCCCAGCTCAGGAGCTCGGTAAGAGAGAGAAAGAAAAAAAAGGCGTGTCGACTGCTGGACTGTAGATCACGGGTTCGAATCCGACAGGGTTTTTTTAATCTTTATTTATTTATCGTCAGATTACTTTCTACTTAACCTGCATTTACACCACAACTCTTACGTCGGGGGTTTGCTGTCTATAACATTGTTTAGCTAAGACAAACCTAGAGCATAGTGTGTAAATCATTTATTTTTTTTTCAAATTGTTCGGATTCAAAAATACTTGCAATAAGCACATCTTCAATTTCTTAGCTTGAAGAGTGTAAGAGGATTTAGATGAGGAAAACCAAGTACCCACCTTGAAATATTTCCTCAAAACTGATTATGTTCAACAACCTCTCTATTTAAAAAAAAAATTTTTTAAAAAATCAGATCCCTGTAATATGCACATCTTCAAATACCCATACAAACACTCTGTGAAATAAGGTCCTCTCTGGAAATTTGAGGGAGGAAATTACCGGAGAAGCCATACACTCACTTTATGATGTTTCCTCAAAACATAGTTCTACAAAGTATAAGTTTCTCAAACATTGAAGGAAATCAAAATCCTTGTAATTCGCTGTACATTTTCAATACCCATACAAAAACTCTGTAAAATAAAAGGTTCTAACTTTACCACCTGTTATAATATATTTCGTATTGTTATAAGACGGGCGTGTAATAAATACGTATAATAATACGTCTATTAAAGACGGACGTATGATAAATGCGTATAACAAATACGTCTATTAAAGACGGGCGTGTAATAAATACGTATAATAATACGTCTATTAAATACGGGCGTGTAATAAATACGTATAATAAATACGTCTATTAAATACGGGCGTATGATAAATACGTATAATAAATACGTCTATTAAATACGGGCGTATGATATACACGTATAATAAATACGTCTATTAAAGACGAGCGTATGATATACACGTATAATAATACGTCTATTAAAGACGGGCGTGTAATAAATACGTATAATAAATACGTCTATTAAAGACGGGCGTGTAATAAATACGTATAATAATACGTCTATTAAAGACGGGCGTGTAATAAATACGTATAATAAATACGTCTATTAAAGACGGGCGTATGATAAACACGTATAATAAATACGTCTATTAAAGACGGGCGTGTAATAAATACGTATAATAATACGTCTATTAAATACGGGCGTGTAATAAATACGTATAATAAATACGTCTATTAAATACGGGCGTATGATAAATACGTCTATTAAAGACGGGCGTGTAATAAATACGTATAATAATACGTCTATTAAATACGGGCGTGTAATAAACACGTATAATAAATACGTCTATTAAAGACGAGCGTGTGATAAATGCGTATAATAAATACGTCTATTAAAGACGAGCGTGTAATAAATACGTATAATAAATACGTCTATTAAAGACGGGCGTGTAATAAATACGTATAATAAATACGTCTATTAAAGGCAGGCGTATGATAAATACGCATTTAAGTAGATTTTTGATAATTCTTCAGACATATGCATTTTCCTGGTTTATATACTTTGTCATATTTGTAATACTTTGAACACCGTTATTTACACGTCTGACTTAACTAATGAATGACTTGCATTACAGGTGTTGATTAATCAAGGACTGTTTCAAATAGCGATATACTGTGATAACTTAGTTTAAAGCTAGTCCCCTGTAGTTTAATACAAATTTAAATCTTGCTACTTATTTTTAGTTCTATTGAGCCTTGTGTTGTATAGTACATTTTTTACTGCCCGACATTATAAAGAATAAAACATATCCTCCAAATAGGTGACAGCGTACTATAGCTAGCGGAATGCGGGCTAAAATTACATATCCGGAACGAGGTACCATACCGTGTTTTATTACTAGTGTGCAAACTTGCAATAACATCTAATGGACTGAGAAGAAAGTGAAAGGTTTTGCAACGAAACAATTAATTCATGAATTACTTTTGAACTTACCTTAGCATTTCATATTAAATTCTTAGTGCACAATATTAGATTAATCTTCTCCGCAATTCATTTCTTCCCCCAATAGATAGGAAGGCATATGGTAAAACACAAAACTGTATGTTGTAAGTTGATTATATTTTGAACAATTTGTTAACAACCCTGCATGTTTCATGCTATTTTAAAGTCTAGATGCACACAATGTGACAGATATTGAGAACAATCCATTGAGTACGTGCTGATTTACATCTACAGGCATTTCTTTTTACTTTGTGAATGAAACATACGATAATGTTAATATACGAAGAGTTATGGTTAAACGAAGCGAAAAAAAATGACATCTCGCTTCCGAATAAAATCATTCTTTAATGTTCTTGAGATATGACCTTAATATTCCACTGACAAGGTTTTCAGTCTCAAATAGTAATAACAAAAAACTATAACTGTATAAGACATGTGAAGATTGATGAAGATAAGAATATAGTTATCAGGTCAATAGCGGGAGGCTAAGCTGCCGCGGTCAGCAGGGTCACTTACTCCCGCCGTTTATCCGCGGCAGACTGGCCAATCAAGGGCTAATTGTAAAACAACATATGCCTATTACGTGTACGGTGGCGGATCTAATAATACCTAATGGGTGTGTTATTGACTCTCTACAGAAATTTGTCGGATTGTTCTAGTCCATTGAGGGCGAGGCAACGCCATATTTTTTTTTTTTATATTTCCATATAGAGTCAGTAAACAAACCTAATAACCGAGGTCCTTTAGTATGGAATAAGAAAGATGTCACCGTCTAGGGTTTGCTACTCGGCGTCTAACGACGCGTTTTTTCTCATCCTAGTCAGAGACAAAACAAATATAAATGTACTATACAGAGCTTTTTTCATATGTGAACATATAAATCTAGTAATAAATCTAGTAATATATTATATATACACGCAGTAACACGTTTCGTATGATATCGGTAAGATTTAGGTATGATATATGTGTACTATACGTAATGCGTCTTCTGTATACTGGTAATGTGCAGGTGTTTTCTATTGTCGTGTAATACGTTTTATGCAATAATGTAATCAACAGATTAATTCGAACTTAGTACGGGTTTAAAGCTGTTATCAACTGTCAATACAAAGAATTACACTGCTGGTGTTTATGTACCGCGAGTTGATGGTTTCACGTCAAACTGCAGATCTTATTACATCTCTTACAGCACGCGCCTAGCTATACTTCAAGCAGATTTACAATGTATTAATTTGTCATATTTTATCATTAAATTCATGCTGTAAATTCATCAGCCCCGTGGAAATCCAGATTGTTAGAATAGATCCTCAGTACCCCTTGCTTGTCGTACGAGGCGACTAAATAGGGCGGTCCTTCGGATAAGACCGCAAAAACCGAGGCCCCGTGTCACATTAATGATCCCTCCCTGCTCAAAGTCCATAAGTGTTGAGCATAGCCCAAAATTTTGCAGCCCTTCATCGGTAATGGTGTCGTCTCCATATGATTGAAAGATTCTCGAGCGGGACGTTAAACAATATCAATCAATCAATCATTCATCGAGTGAGACGGTCTGGTCTGTCGCCAATCCCCAACAATTAATATTACCCTAATATTTACAGTTCCAATGAATTTACCTTTGATATCGTTTATTGTAATGATAGCCATTTCCTCATGAACGCACGTATGAATCTTGTGTTATATATATATATATATATATATATATATATATATATATATATATAGTACGTCTAATTCAAAGGCATGGGATTCCAACACCATGCCTGAAGTACGCCGGCTTAACACGTCTCAGTTCTTACCTTCATGCATCTCCAAAAATGAAAATTTACTTCCTAAGTAATTACATCGTCTAATGAAAGTTGTGCAAATTCAGTAAGAGTATATATAGCAAAATACTGCAATACAGCCTTCCCTAGATAGCGCTCTAGTTGAAAGCGTAAGTAGTGGTGCTGTGGGCAGATGTCAGTAGTGGCGCCATTGTGGGCCATAACTAAGTGGTGGCGCTGTAGTGCCTGTTGTCTCTTTACTTGAGTAATTTGATGACAAGTCCCTTCACCAAGACATTGGGTAAACTTTCGTATTTCCGAATACATTGAAATACTTTATATTAAAAAAAAACAAAACAAAAACAAAAACAAAAAAGCACCATTTTTAGATGACTCAATGTCTGTTTTCATAATTTCAGCTGTGATATAATCAATACATGCGGATTTGTCACTTGAAAGTTTTTTGATAGTGTACGAGCAACTGCTAATCTTTGCTATAAACAATACAGGCTTGGGTAAAGCCGAGAAAGTGCAGAAAATTTGGACATATTTAATACAGCCTAATAATCTGGCCAGATTATCTGCACTTTCTCGGCTTTACCCTGACCTATGCAAAGATCAAATGGTAATCGCTTGCTCCCCCCCCCCCCACACACACACCCCTCCCTCCTCCCCTCATGGATATTACATCGAGTAATGACCTTCATTAAGATATGATTTCTGTCTAGATCTTTAGGCGAGTTCCCGTTCATTTTATAGATATCCTATGTGAGGAGTGTGGAGTGTTTGAGGATTGTATGAGGAGTGTTTGAGGAATGTGTGAGGGGTGTGGAGTGTTTGAGGATTGTGTGAGGGATGTGGAGTGTGTGAGGAATGTGTGATTAATTAATGACATGTGCGGGGAGTGGGGAATGTTTGAGGAGTGTTTGAGGGGTGTATAAGGAATGTAGAGTGTTTGAGGGGTGTATGAGGGATGTGGAGTGTGTGAGGAGATGTGAACTACAGTTTTAGAAGTATACAATTTTTGGATCACGTATGAGCCTATGTAGCATTTATAAAGTAAATTAGAAACCCGTTATTGCATTTGTATCATATTCAAACATAGGTCCAGTTCTTCAAATGCCTTGATGATTAAAACCCAGGGAAAGAATCTTTCAGGTCAGATTCAGGGATAATGGTGTGGGGAGGTTGTGTGTTAAAACAAAGAGGAGTACCATCTGCGATTAACGACAATTCTAAAACATCTAACATATCAACACCACATGTATTGCAAATCTACAAGCTCTGATGAGGAACACGTATTACTTTCAATAATACGCAGATTTGTTGCATTCTTGGTTTTTGTTTACTACGTCACAATGGATCCTGTACAAAGAAATGCACTGCTCTAATACAACTACGTTGATAAGATGTAAAAATGCATAAATGATATTAAGAGATTAAATTGAAATGGTTACAGATATTACGGAACCTTTAAGTATAGTGCACTAGCCCTACCTTTATTTGGCGGCGATCATTGTTAGAAGGTCTTCGGGTCCTTTCATTACAAAAACAGATGTAATAATTTAACACATTAAACTTTTTAAATACGTGGATTAAGCCTGCAAGTGTTTCAATACTCAATGCGATTTCATTGACCTACATGTGAATTTGAATAAGAGCCGTTATACAATTATTCTGTGTCAGTGGCGCTTCACTGAAACATTGGTCAGTTTTATAGTTATTCTTAAAAGCAGGCTACTGACAAATAAGTTAACTTTACAGAGGTTTATACAGTCTCGTTTACAGTCTACATTTGACAGATTATAATGATCCTATTTTCAAACACAATTTGTTATTAGGTGGGATGTTGCCTGATGTGTTTCATACCTATTGTTAGGTTGTTCTTTACACATTGATAATGAATATGGATTACCCCATTTACCTGATCAATATATAGGGCTCATAGCAGATGTGACTGGTCAACAGGGGATGCTTACTCCTCCTAGGCTCTGGTGTTTCCAGGGCTCCGTGCTTACCCTGTTCTCGATTTTGTATTCGTTATAGAATTACGAGATGAATCACTTTTGTTATTTTGATATTTGGATGTACATGTAATTTTTGAGATTTCTGTTTTTCCACATATAATAGGGTTAGAAGAAATCATATTATGAATTGTTTGTTTATATGTTTTTATTTTTAACGTCCCATTTTTCACTCATATAGAGAAATCGCCAGCTTTTTTTTTTTTTTTTATAAATAAACACATCTGGTCACACTGTATACACTAAATGCTAGATTCATATAAGCTCCATGTTACTAATCCTTCAAACCTATTGTTACTTTCAATATTTCATTCTACGTATTATAAAGCAGACTTAGACAAACAATATACTAGTAAAGACTATTTACTATAAATTCCTATGTAGAGTTTTATGCCCTATAGTGGCCCCATTTTACTCAGGGGGCATTTTTTGAACAATTTCGAATCTCCACTCATTAAGAACGCTTTCACATAAGCTTTTCTTTTCCGGTCTAGTTGATCTTTAGATTTTTTTTAATGATTCTACCATATATTTTCAATTTATTGATTACCTCCCATTTGAAAAGGGTGTGACCCTTCATTTGAACAGTTGTGAATCACCTTTTCCCAACGATGCTTTAAGGCAAGTTTGGTTAGAACTGGTACTGTGTTCTGGAGAAGAAGTCGAAAATGTGTAAAGTTTTCAGACAGACAGATGCCGGACAAAAGGTGATCGGAAAAACTCACTTAATGTTATAGCACAGGTGAGCTAAACCGGTGAGTGTGCTGTTGTTTGACGGTATCTCTACGTCATCCCATTCGGACGCAGTAGTTTGTACCGTAAGAAAACTGTTTTAAAGGTGTCTTTTATGTCCTTGTATCCGGTGAAATTCTCTATCTGTACGGTTTAGCAAATTAATAATATAGCATTTCACTATGGGTCAGAAAACACGGCAATCTCTACCCATAATAAGACCTGAGTACAATCTCTACCCATAATAAGACCTGAGGACAATATCTACCCATAATAAGACCTGAGTACAATCTCTACCCATAATAAGACCTGAGTACAATCTCTACCCATAATAAGACCTGAGGATAATCTCTACCCATAATAAGTCCTGAGGACAATTTATAGCTACCTATAGTGTGAAGGATTGTAAATCACTATGCGCCTTCAAGAAGTCATTGAAAACACTTTTTTTTCCATCAGGTTTGCAGTAACTAACCTCCATCAAGTTGAGATGTTTATTTTTTTTTTTTATTTTTTTTTTTTTTTTTTTTTTTTTTTTTTTAGTTTTAATTTATCCACACACAAAAAATCAACATTATCTCATCATCTTTATCTTTACTTTAATATGCCCGAAACTGATGTTTTATACTTATTTAGCATATGTATTGTGTCTTATGTTATATCATTTTATTTCAATGTTTTATTTAATTGTTTTATGTACTGTAAAAGACCTTTGAGCATACAAATGTATGAAAAGGGTGCTATATAAATATGGTATTATTATTATTATTATAACTCCTGAGGACAATCTCTACCCATAATAAGGACTATCTCTACCCATAATAAGACCTGAGGACAATATTTACGCATAATAAGACCTGAGGATAATCTCTACCCATAATAAGACCTGAGGATAATCTCTACCCATAATAAGACCTGAGGATAATCTCTACCCATAATAAGACCTGAGGACAATATCTACCCATAATAAGACCTGAGTACAATCTCTACCCATAATAAGACCTGAGGACAATCTCTACCCATAATAAGTCCTGAGGATAATCTCTACCCATAATAAGACCTGAGGACAATATTTACCCATAATAAGACCTGAGTACAATCTTTACCCATAATAAGACCTGAGGACAATCTCTACCGATAATAAGGCTGGGGGACTTATTACGGTACGAATGCATTTTATGATTTCTAATCTATCTACTGTACAGTCCTGGACAGAATTAGTTAAACCTTTTTCATATTTTATTATTTTTTAAAAAACAAAATTATTATTTTATTTATTTTCTATTTATTTATTCTCAATATCGTTGCCCCAGGCCTGATCTATCCAAAGTAGATCTGAAGCAAACCTAAACTTTTTGAAACGTCGAAAAAAAAACTGTCTATGTATAACCATGTCCATATACACGCCGCTTGTCCCTTTTCTATGCTAAATTCCAAATGGATACTTAATTAATTAGAATGCTTATTTATAGGATTCCACTTCTTTAGTTTATTTCTGTATGTGTTTGTTTTTCTTGCATGACCTTAGAATGGGCTCAAACTTAAAAATAAAACGTTTACTTATCATTATTTACTTTATTTGATTGATTGATTGATTAAATATTGTTTAACGTCCCGCTCGAGAATCTTTCACTCATATGGAGACGTCACCATTGCCGGTGAAGGGCTGCAAATTTAGGCCTATGCTCGGCGCTTATGGCCTTTGAGCAGGGAGGGATCTTTTACGTGCCACACCTGCTGTGACACGGGGCCTCGGTTTTTGCGGTCTCATCCGAAGGACCGCCCCATTTAGTCGCCTCTTACGACAAGCAAGGGGTACTGAAGATCTATTCTAACAACCCCGATCCCCACGGGTACTTCATTTGAAATGAATAGAACCCTGTATTTTATCATCGTAAGCTATATTTTGAATTTTATTTATGTTCACATTCATCTACATAAATCAAATGCAAATACAAAACGATCCTTGAAATTAACGACTTAAAAATACTATAAAGTATAATTACGTAGCAACGTCCGGGAAATCTACGTTTGTTCGTCGATGAATTATGGTTTTGGAGTGTTACGTTCATGAAGAACTTCCGATGAAGACTGAATCAGTGGGCACACCATGGAATAACGGAAAAGGTACACAGGTATATATTTTGCCAGATTGTTTCGTTACAGCTTTACCACAGGACTTTGTAAAACGTCCTTATACCAAAGTATATATGGTTTTGGGGTTTTTATAAAATAGGGATTACTGCACAGTCGTTTACGAGATTGGATCGAAATACACAGGTCCAGCACAATCTCTTTATATAGCTTTATAATGCTATTTGAAATAGCCTGATTTAACTACTTTGAATGAAATTGAATTTCTTAATTAAATGCAAAGGCATAGCCAAAAAGTCACATAATTTTTGTACTTTCTTATACTTTGAACTAACCAAATCACTGTTCTTATTAGTTTAAACAGTATTTATTCAATAAATTCAAAACAATACATTCACAATAATATCAGAAGACATTGGAAAGCAAGCCATTCAATGGCTTATGTAAATCTGCTCTCAAATTGCGTTTACACGTGAGAGAGTCAAATGAATAAAATATGGTAAAACAAGCAACTATATGTACATGTAGTTATAGACCATTCGTTTAAGCGTGAAAAATTATAAATATATTATTGAATTGGATAGAAAATACACAAATTGAGTAAATTGTTTTATAAAAACCCTTGACAAGCAAAAAACCATAACTGAACAATAGATACACAGAAGCTTGCAGCTAATAATTCATGTAGTATTCGTAAATCTTTTACTCTCTATGATGAACCTTTGTACTAATAGAAAAATAGGTTTATTGTCAGAATCTGACAATTCACTTGATCCATTCAAAAGAAGATCAATAGTAATAGGATAGTTTATTTACTTATTGTATTAGAACATATCCTAACATGTTGTAAACGATATATAAGATAATGCTCTGGGCTCTCGGTGGCTCCACATGCACATAAATGAGAGTAGTACAAATTTCTACGATATAAGTGTTGATTTAATGAGCTACACTCAAGTCTTAGCTTTGCGGGTAGTATTTGACCAATTCTGCTACCTACGTAAAAATAGTTTGATGATTTAGGGACCCTATATTTTAAAAATGATTTGAAGCTCAACAAGGATGGATTACCGTGTACATTCCACGGTAATTTGTTCCAAGATCGTATTGTATTAGGGAAGAAAGAATTGTAGAAATGTGTAGTTCGCACTTTAATTTCTTGGATCGAATTTGATTTTCTCATGTTATATCTTTGTTGGATAGATGAATGTGGACATATGGAATTATGTAGATATTCAGGTGTTAGATGGTGGAAATTCTTAAAGAGTTGAATAAGCCTGTGGTTTTCTCTCTGAACAGAAAGAAGCTCCCAACCTGTTTCTTTATATAATAAGTGTGTAGCTGCCATTGTATTCCCTCCAGTGACTATTCTTGTGGCTTCAAGTTGTATGCTTTCAATTTTTTTAATCAAGTAGTCAGGCATATTGTCCCAAATGATATCGGCATATTCTAAAACCGGTCTTACGAAAGAGAAGTAGATTTTCTGTAATGTAAATCTGTCAAGGATGAATTTTAGTTTGCATAATATACTTAGACAGCTATAGGCTTTTAATATTATTTCTTCCACGTGTAAATTCCACGACAGGTCGTTAGCAATAATTACTCTGAGGTGTTTATGGGGATCTATTTCATTCAGGTATAGTGCAGGGTGGAAAGGTTTCCTGGTTTTACGAGACATTGTCAGGCATTCAGTTTTTGAAGGATTGGATTTTACTAACCATTGTTTTGACCACACATTAATTTTAGCAAGGTCGCTATTGATAGTCAGCTGCATCAGTTGCATTTTCAACAACAATATACAGAGATGTGTCGTCAGCAAATAGTTTGATGGTACAATTGATATCTAATACTAGATCATTAATATAGATGAGAAACAGCAGAGGACCCAAGTATGCTTCCCCGAGGAACACCTGCTCTTATATATGCCTCGTCAGATTTGGCTCCATTGATTACAACACTTTGCTTCCTCCTAGATAAATAACTTTCTGAACCAGTTTAGTAAACAACCAGTTATGCCTATTTTCTTAGTTTATGTAAGAGGCCATTATGCCAGACTTTATCAAAAGTTTTACTCATGTCAAAAAATACTGCTTTGTAAAAATCGCTTGTTATACTTAGTAACTGATTAACTGTAGAATCATTTGGTCGAAATCCAGACTGTTGCAGTGTTAGTATATTATTTTCGTGAATGAGATTGTAAACATATTTGAACACACATCTTTCCATAGTTTTCCCGAGTACACTTAACAGGGATATCGGTCTATAGTTACTAGGAGTGTTGGGTTAATATCATCGGGACCTTTTGCTTTATTGGTGTTTATAATCTGCAAAACATCCTTTTCGTCTTGGGAAGAAATTGTTATAGAAGAAAGTGAGCCAGCAGCACCGTTGTGTGTAGAAGAGGGTAGGTTAGTATTGGTGTCATCGACGGATGATTGGGAACAGAAGTATTTATTAAATAAATTTGATTTGTCTTTGTCATCGGTCACGGGGAGGGAGTCTGAATTATTGTCAACTATCATAGGAGGATATGTACTTTTGCATGTTTTAGAGTCGGTGATTTTTTCAGCGTACACCACCATTGTTTTGGAGAAAGATTGCATGAACTATGCTGTTCTGATACTTTATGGTAGTAATTATATCTCGCATTTCGGACTTTGCTTACGCTTTTATTTCTAACTTTTCTGTAATTTTCCCAGTCAGTTGGGGAATCAGTACGTTTAGCAATTCTGTGCAGTCATTTTTGTTTTCTTATAATCGAACATGCATCCATGGAGAATCCTTCCGTCAATATGTAATTACTTTGTTGGCAATTTTATTTTCTGCCACACGGATTGTAGTGTTTGTTACATTCTTGCAGGCTTCATTAATAAATATCTCCACTTCTAAGGTTGTCCCACTGTTTGTTGCATAGACTGAATTGATAAGTTAGGAAATTTGTGTTGGCAAAAACCCAGACTTTTCGTGTAAAAGACTTTTTGACTAGTTTTGGAAAATTTAGCACACCAAAGATAGGACAGTGGAATCTTGTACTACTATGAAGAATATTTTCACCGACTCCCACAATTTCTATAGGGTCCATATTGTTCACTATAAGTTGGTCAAGTAAGGTATCAGTAGATTCTGTAAAGTGTGTGCTATTGGTAATGAGTTGGTGCATTCCTTGACTTTCAATAATTTCTAGTATTTTGGAATTGCTAGACTCGTGCAAATTGCCATTAAAGTTGCCAGTGGCTATTATTTCTGAAATACCAGTGTCCTTGGCCTTTTCGATGGGAAAAGCTATAAGGTCCCATTTTCCATTGTCAGAGTTAGGTGGACGATAAAATGTGCCTTTAAGAACTTTGGAGCTGTGGAGTTCACATTCTATCCATAAACCTTCAATTTTATCGAGTTCAAGGTCAGGTCGTCTTCTAGAAGGAATATGATTTTTCATTACACCCCCATATCTATTTGTTTTTCAGTCCTTTCGAAAAGGTTTTTGGTATCCCTCTAACAGTAGAGACTTTGAGTCTATTTTCTCCTCTAACCAAGTTTCGTTCAACGTAATTATATTGAAATCGCTAAGCTCCGACTGGATGATATCTATTTTGTTTATTACACTCTGAATATTTTGGTGCACTATGGTTATTGAATTTTTCAAGAGCAGGTTTAGGGAGTTAATGGAGGTGTTCATAGATATATCAGATATATCCGAGTCTGTAGATAAATTGGAGGGCCTAGGATTTAATTCTATGTCCCCACTCAGTAGTATTACAGCTATAGCCCAATGTATGGTTGTAGATAAGAGAAGAATAATGAAGTGTATGTTTGTCCGCACAAGATTATTATTTATCTTGTGTTGCTTTTTAAGCGAGTATTGTGAGAAGGGGTTGTTTTCTTGTTCATCCGATGTTGACAAAAAATTGCTATTGTTATTTTCTAATGGTATTGTTAACAATATAAGTACTAAAAGTGGTACTGATTTGCTATCGTATATATAGATGAGATTAGCTGCAAATACAGTCATGACATCAATACAGTGTCTAGGTTTTACTGCTTTGCCGTAATGCAGTCTTATCCTGATCCTATATAGTACATTACTTATTGGCATTAAGTTATTGGTATGTCGTAAATGAATTGGAATCAAAATTGAAATTGTAATTAGGATCAGGAAAATACAGGAAGTGACACAGAATGTGATATTTTGGTACCACAAATGTTTGGTGTATATAACAAAATGGTTCTCGTAACTCTCACGTGAGGATTCTGTGCAAAGATACAACATGAAAAATAAACATGATAAAGGAAAGAATCTATATACAGATATAACGAACATTGTAATGATATTAAACAACGACAATGATGGTGTAAATAAGTCGAGATCAGAAGGCAATTAATGTGTCATGTGCACGTTTGACTATGATTTATTTACACGTTTTTATATACAACGGATGTTCTCCAAATCAACCATTCTTCTGGTTCATAGAAACCTGGGTAAGATACTAGGTGAGTTATTTACTAATTACCTTGGTGATATTCCAAAAGTGTTCAGCACGGTGTCCATGTCAGTGGGACTGAGAACTTAGTGTTTGGTGTCACTGTGGTCAATTAAGAAAATTTCGCCATACCAGACAAATGTGGATTTGATTTTATCTTGTTTTACAAGCTGGCGTACATCATATGCGATTTTATTTCTTGTCTTTGTCATATTCTGGTTGACTGAAACCCTTTCCATACCAGGAATCATTTTAAGTCTTTTACATGACTTCAACAGGCGATAACGGAGGTCGTAGTTTGTGATTCTCGCAATGATTTGTCGGGGTTTGCCTTGGACCTTTGGCCCTATGCGGTGGGACACAGATATATGCTCCTTTGTGATAGGAATATCCAATTTCTCTGCGATTTTCATCACCATGACGTCAGTGTTTTGATGCTCCTCCGTCTCTGGAATACCTGCTGCATGTACACAGCTCCTTCGACTATACATCTCCAGATCGTTGATCTCTTTCCTGAACAATATGTTCTCCTCTTCAAGGGTTTTGATTTCCTCTTTTGAGGGAGTTAACAGTGTTCGTACATCATTCAGGATGACCCCACGCATGGCGTGAACGATACACTGAATGTCCATATCGCTGATAAAGGTTTGCTGTGGCTGTGGTGACATAGAATTCTGTCCATTCTGTGGCATCATATAATGGCGTCTGGAACTGTGGTCCTGTTGAGGGTGAGTGCATATTTGGGTTTGGAGTAGCATTAATGCCCTCCATATCAGGACTTGAAGTTAATGTTGAGTCTTTTGGTTTTTTTACTAACTGTTTAGGTGAATCTGTAGGTTCTGAATCTGTGATCGCCTACGTTTCGTAAGAGTTTTAATGTTAACTGTAGACATATGACAACACATGGGTATACATAAGTCAGGAATTCACAATGCCAATGATGATACTCACGGTCACTGTTCACTGAACATGTCACTCAATCGAACAAAACAATGTTAATATTGGATTGTTGAACAATTTACTTACAGCATTGCCTTCAGCATCCTTCAAAATGGTCGCAATTTCCCTCACGTCGGAAATTTCCTCACATTTTCACATATTTTTCACGAAAATTCTCAAAGCAAAAAACAACCTCCCTCGCCGTTAGCGCATGCCTATTTTTTTAAAATTTTTTTTTTAGGTTCTTATTAGAATACTACTTACTGTTAAATACTACTTTGTTTCAAGAATTTTCATGAAAATAGAATTTCTTTTGTGTTATTAACTGTCCACTACACTGTGTGCATTAAAGTATAGATAAGTTTGATGACTTTACAATGTGGAATCCGATTGCCGATTCATTATTATTTTGATCTTCATCGACTTTTATTCTTTGCTGTAGATTGGATAACTGTTGCTTAACAACCTAATAATCTTAAACATTTGACAATATTGAACCAAATTTCTTCCTAAGTTGAACCAAATTTCTTCCTAAGAGATGTAGTTTAAGATACGTTTTTACTTACATTACATTTTATGGAGTACAAGGATGAAATATATGTTCATTCAATGAAATTGATTTTTATGCTTTTAGAAATTAGTTTGATAAAAGATTTGAAATAATTACATGAAGATTTATAAGACTAATAAGCTTAATAAAGCTTCATAGCTAGATATAAAGATTGTGCTGGACCTAATACAGTACACCTGAACAGGTTGGGAACACTTCCACTGTAACGAGATAATCTTACTAAAATGTGCTTATCCCACGAGAATTACCATAAACAGGTGTTTTATTGTTATGGCAAATTCCATGCAATGCTAAACACTCAACATAGTGCAATTTGTTTCAATGAAATTGACAGCATAGTCAAGAAATTTCATACCAATGATGCTTGTAAGCGAAAAGGACACTTAAATGCAAAGTGCAAGTGGTTTTGTTTTGGTGTATATATTTGCAGTAGTATCAGACATTTTGGCACTTTTTCTTCATTTCACTTGAAACATGAAGAGATGTACTCTTTGAGTGTTTTTCTGAGTTATACAGTATATATTTGCTCTCACTAAAGAGAAATAATCACATTTTAGGGAGATCTCGCTAAAGTAATGGTCTTCCCAACCTGCTAGTCGGGGTTCGAAATTAACGTTTTCAAGCACTAGTCTGTACGGATTATTAATGTTCACTAGTCCACAAAGCATTTCATTAGTCCGTCCTCTACATCATAGAAAATGATCTCATGAATTCATTTTATTCCATAGTATTTAATCAAACCAAACACTTTCTGACAATTCAGCTTCTGACACAGAAGAAAAAGATAACCTTACTTCATTTTGCTTTCTTACTTTTTTTTGTTTTTTGGGTTTTGTTGTTTTTTGGTTTGTTTTTTTTTTTATCTTCATAAGTGTACAGTAACCTCTGGGGTACTCGGGTAACCCGGACCTTCTATAAACATCTACATGGTTTGGGAGGTCAACATGTCATTGTCACACAAACACTGACCCATGCAGGTACTCAATCATAAGACTCAGATAAATTTGCTGAAATCTTAACCAGTTCAAGATTAACATCCAGATTTACATTAGTTTGTATGGACTAGTGCCATAGAAAGTTTACAAGTCCAACATGTTTTTTTTACTAGTTTTGAACTTACGGACATAGGTAAATTTGAACCCTGTTGATAGACCATTTCAATGGATATTCAAGGTACCAAATTCCAGTCCTAGTCAAGTAAAACCTGAGTGTACTTGGGTGACCTATTGCAATTGGTTTGCATCAATTGTCGTCCGCTGTGCGTCGTGCATTTACAATTGAACATTTTTAACTTCCTCTTGATAGCTACCATTCCAATTCTTTTCACATTTGGTATGTAATATCTTTGGGACTAGGGTGACTTAGATTGTAAATTTCAGGACTCCTGCTTCCTGGGGCCAAAACTGCTATTCCAATTCTTTTCGAATTTGGTATGAAGCATCTTTGGGACAAGGGGGACATAAATTGTAAATTTCAGGACTCCTTCCATCCTGGGGTCTTTGAGGCAAAAACTACCAAAAATTGACAATTTTTCAAAATTCTATACAATTGCACATGTGCAAGAAAAACTTAATGCATAGTGATGCATAGGAAAGCCTTTACAAACTTGTAAATTTCATGATCCCTGGGGTAGAGGTTCTGACCCCTGGGCAGAAGCATACTTAGTATTATATAGTGTTTATGTGTAAAACATCAAAAAATAATATCTTCTTTAATGCTGTTGATAGTAAATTGAAACTAAATAGATATTTGGATGGAGATGGTTGTCCTGTACCACAATTGTGAATTTTCATGATCCCAGAGAGTAAGTTTGTGAATTTTCATGATCCCAGAGAGTAAGTTTGTGAATTTTCATGATCCCAGAGAGTAAGTTTGTGAATTTTCATGATCCCATGTAAGTTTTGATTTCAGTTATTATAGTGATTGTTGTCTTTATCATTTTAAAGACTTGTTAAGTTTGCTGATTGGTATAAAAACTAAGTGCATATTAGGAAAAGCAGGAAAGGATGCATCAAAATTGTGAATTTTGCAACCTTAGGGTTTTGACTGAAGGACAGGTCCAAATTAGTCATATCATGTGTGACATATATTATGTAAAGTCTTTCATCAGTATAGGCACTTTCAGAGGCATTTAGGTTTTTAAGACATCTTGTTTTATACTGTACAGTTGCTAAATATTAGAATTTAACTTTGACATTTTTTTTTTATATTTTATAGTCCTTGGGACAAGTGATATTTTTGACTAATACTCATGTGACTGATAAGGCCTGTGGATCTTTTGTTAAAATTCAGCTCAGAAATAAATATAAAATATATTGACCATTGAGTGTTCACTTTTTCTGATATTACAGTTACCCAAATGTCAGGGAGTCAGATTAGCAAGACCTGCCTTTTTATAGAAAAAATGTAAAAGTGATATCCAACATCCGGTTACAGTCTGAAATTTACAATTATACCTAGTGAGAAAAAGGGACCAGTTTACCTCAGGAAAATTTCTCATTTCTTTTATCTGTATTAATAATTTATATATATATATATATATATATATATACTGGACCAAAAAAGTTAAGGATCATAATTTTGACCTCAAAAATTTTATCAACCAAATAATTATTTTGACAAATTTTAACATGTATAGTTTCTCCAATGTGTCCTTAACACAATAGATTTACCTGGTTTCATATTGACGTCATAAGTGCACGATTTTTTCGCCCAAACACAAGCAAGGAGTCAAAATCAATGTGTGCCAACGTGTATATTGAAATTGAAAAATTGTGATTTTCATTTTATTGTGGGTATTTATTGCTCTAATCGACTCTCGGGTGAACAATTATTGACATTAAAAGCCATGAGGTGCCATTTAACTGCTCTGGAAGCTGCTCAGGCAGTAGGTATGCTTCAAGCTGGCCAAGTCCAGAGAACTGTCTCTAGACATTTTAATGTGTCCCAAAGTGTGATTTCAAGGTTGTGGAATCGTTTTAGGCAGACAGGTAATGTTTCTGAGAGACCGAAATCAGGTCGTCCAAGGTCCACAACCGCTCGCCAGGATCGCTATATGTCACTTATGGCTCATAGACACAGGTTTCAGAGTGCTGTCCAACTCAATACTGACTTTCATGTAGCAAGTGAGGTGCGCATAATACCACAAACTCTCAGACAGAGACTTCATGCTGCTAACCTTCGGGCTCATCGACCTGCTGTTCGTCCCATTTTGAGGAGAAGACATCATGTAGCACGACTCAATTGGGCTCAAAATCACATAAACTGGCAACTGCGTCATTGGACGCCTGTTCTTTTCACAGACGAGTCACGGTTCTGCGTGGACTTTCATGACGGGTGTATGGCGCATGTGTGGAGAGCGGTACGTTGATTGCTGTGTAGCAGAGCATGATCGTTTTGGAGGTGGCTCTGTGATGATTTGGGCCCGGAATCAGTATTGGTGGATGTACTGACTTGCACGTGATTAATGGCAATCTTACCGGTGCAATTTACAGGGACGAGATACTGCATCCAATTGTGAGACCTTATGCGGGAGCTATAGGCAACGACTTTGTGTTAATGGATGATAATGCTCGTCCCCACAGAGCACGTATAGTGACAGACTATCTTGCTACAGAGACAATTGAACGTATGGATTGGCCGAGTTGTTCCCCGGATTTAAATCCAATAGAACATGCCTGGGACATGTTGCAGCAAGCTGTTTCCAGACGCCCTGTACTTCCGACAAACCGCCAGGAGCTTACGTTACCTTTACAGCAGGAATGGGCACGGTTGCCACAAATTGCGTTCCGCAGGCTCATCAGAAGTATGCAGAGGTGTTGTCATGCCATTATACAGGCTCAGGGTGGACATACACCCTATTGATATTGCCTTTATAAAGATTCAATCATTTGTAATGAAATTTGTTATTGTTGCTCATACCGATTTTCAAACTGTTTTGGGGGGTTACCTGACAATGGTTGCTCTGGCTGCTTAACGTATTGATGAATTTGTAAAAACAGGTTTAAAATGTATTGTTCGATTGTCGTTGAACAGTTTAAGTATATATTTAACATAATTTATTTGGTTTTGTTATGAATAAAATAATTCTGAAATCATGATCCTTAACTTTTTTTGTCCAGTATGTATATATAAAGTTGTCAGAATGGACTATTTGGCAGTAAGTTGCATTTTCCTCATATAGTTTAAAAATCAAGAAATTGAGCACAAAACCAGTGACCTATAAATTCCATTCATGATATTAACATCATAACATCATCTATATTTCAAACCTATGTGCATGTATGTTTTTGTTGATAGAGAATTATTTTTAAAATCCTCTGAGATACCCTTGATATAACAATTGACTACTACAGATTAAATGACTGATTTTATTTTAGAAATAAAAAGACTGATTGTTATTTTTACAGTCACCATACCGAATCACACATCATATAAGCAATGTGTACATATGATGTGATATCACTATATTGAATCATGTCATATCATATAAACAAGTCTTAGTATATGTGTATTGATCTCATGATAAGATGAAATATAACAGTCCAAATGTACGAACAAAGGCTTGCATAGAATTGAGCATTAGCTATAGGAATTTATCAAGATAAATTTTTCTGCTTACAGCTATTGATATGCAGCAATTCATTGTAAATTACAATCATTCTGTTAACTATACTAGAACTTTAGCACCATTTCATTTTGTAAAGGAATTTTATACAGATTGTATTGTAATATTGATGTGATATATATTTTAATATGAAATTATTAATGCTTTTGAAAACAGACTTTTTTTAAATAACTTTCTCAAATATGCATCACTGTTGTGTTCAAAATCCAGTGTACACATAGTAATGCCAAATTATACATTTTATGTATCATTTAAATGAATTTACAAATGTTTGATAATTTTGTAAGTTTAGCGTATTGGGAGCTTTTAAAAACTTTAAAAGATTTTGAGCACCATACATAATAGTAAGCGAGAATGGCGACTTACCAATGAACTGGTGTGCATTTCCTGTATACGTATCAGGGTATGTCCTCTGTATATTTCCACGAGATTTATTTAAGAAACTTTGGACATTTGATTTTTCTTTTGTATAATGATGAATGAGCAGTACATTACCGTTTATATGGTTACATATTTTTATTCAGGTAAAGGTCATCAGCATTTTTCTATATATAGCTCACTGAGACAAGCCCAAGAAGACGTAATTAATTTTCACTGAAGATAATCAAATCGGTAGACAGACCAGTGATGGCTATGGAGCTTCCTAAGAAATTTTGATGATGATTAAAAATGTTTCCTGACTTTTTTATTTTATATGCCGAGTCATCTAAACACCTCATGTTGAAAGATCAAGGAAATGAAAATATGTTGGGGCTTTCAGTTGTGACGTGCTTCTATATCTCACCATTTTTTAATATCTCATTTGTAGTAGACCTTTTTTGTTTTTATATCAAAGAGAATGCACTGAAATTTGCAAGAAATTTTCAACTTTCATTTAAAAATGTTTTATCACAAAATATGAAATAAAAGGAATGAATAGATGTCAAGATTGTTGGAGTAATAGGGGATATGTGGGGTGGAATTGTGGGGGTAATTTCTGCATATTCAAATTAATTCATTGATTATGTGATCTGCTGTTTCTACTGATTTTTATTTACCTGTATAATGCAAACCATATAGACATTGATACCTTTAATGTCAAAGAAGACACCGAAAACAATGATAGGTCAGATATTAGGACGATGACCCCTTTAATGTCAAAGAAGACACCGAAAACAATGATAGGTCAGATATTAGGACGATGACCCCTTTAATGTCAAAGAAGACACCGAAAACAATGATAGGTCAGATATTAGGACGATGACCCCTTTAATGTCAAAGAAGACACCGAAAACAATGATAGGTCAGATATTAGGACGATGACCTCTCAACAGTGTATGATGTATCAGCTGTAAATAATGAGACATTTTAGCATGACCTGGTGTCGTATATAATACATGATATGGTGGTTCTGTCATGGTTATGCCGTGTGTATTGTAGTATGACATTCATGTTCATTCGTCTCTCTGTTAGCTTTTTTTGTGTCCAGCTCATAATTTAAATACTATGATAACTGGAATAATCAAATTTTGTCACCTGATACATCTTGGTTATGGAGGGTGGTCACACTTAAGTTATGTGCCGGTGACCTTTGATTAAGATGATATGGCGAAACCCTGTCTGACTTATAACTGACAATTATTTGGACTAAAATGATGAAACGTGGTCAGTTAATGTATATTAGGTAGAAGATGTGTCACACCCTACATCAAGGTCACTGTGACCTTCACTTAAGATGATATGGTCATGTGTGTCGTAACCCTTTTTGGGCTTATGTAGATTTGAGTCTTAGAATCAACAAGGTTTGTCAATTTGGAGAGAAATGTAAATTACAACTTAAAATCAGGTCATTAAAATGTTGAAAAAAAATAGCAAGAACTAAAATAAAATTATGTTTAAGGTCATCAAAACTTAGAAAAAATAGCAGGAACTAAAAAGAAAGCCCTGTGTGTTAAGGGAGGTAATCCCTACATAGGTAAACAGGTAATGCAGTAACCCCATTCAGAAATGAATACATCAAGAAATATACATTTGTCATAAAATATTGCTTTACATAACAATTAATATAAATAGTTATTTTCCAACAATATAAATACATGCAATATTATACCAAAAAATATGCAAAAACTTAACAAGCCTTTCATCCCAAAACAGAATAATTCTACTTTTCTCATTGAAATAATGATATAAACCTTGGTGTTTTAAGGAGTTCAGTTGGACATGCAGAGATCATTTTGATAATCAAAGAGCCGAAGTTTGCATCTGTCTAGTTAAAGATTAATTAATGAGTATAATGTAAGAAGGTCGTGGAAATAATTTGTCAATGAGGTATTTCAAAATTGTTCAGTATATACACGTAACAAAATGAAAATGCATTTTGAAGTATCATTTTTGTAGTAATTTAAACTATTCAATAGATATGTTATTTAAATAATTGAAGAGATATACTGAGAAGTCAGTTGTTGCACCAAGACTGGCATGACTTTGTCCTATGCAAATTCATCTGGGTTTTTTTTTCTTTTCAGCAAATGCACCTGACAAAATATGCTAGCAAAAAGCATCACAATTCAGACTTGTTTTCAAAAATGAAATTTATTTCTTCTTAAATTTTCTCCAGTATCAGCAATTACAAAATCATAGACATAATATGATGATTTTCTATAGAGGGTACCTGGGCTTTTTACTGAACCATAAAAGTCCATACTGTAAATGCCCAGGGACTGTCCTGTAAATATCCAGGGACTGTACTGTAAATGTCCTGGGACTACTTTAACTCTATTGTGACATCATATCAATGATTATAACATCACTTCTGTTTATAAAGAAGAGTTCTGCAAGGTGGTGTATTGCAGTGAGTGTCTACAAGCTTACTAGGAAGTCCCATTTGACCTTTGATCTTTTGATTCCAAACTCAGTAGGGTTCTTCCTCTCTTGGTAACAAAGCGACATGTCAAGTATCAGTCAAGCAATGTATGTGGTCTGTAGAGTGGCTGCAAACTTTGTAGCCCATCTGTTTGTCCATCTGTCAACGTCCACATTTTTGACTTCTCCAGAATCACTGGGCCAATTTCAACTAAACTTGGCAAAAAGCATCCTTGGGAGGAGGGGATTCACATTTGTTTATATGAAGAACAATGGCTTTCTCAAAGGGGAGATAATGGCAAAATAGTAAAAATGCACTTATGAATTTTAAAAATTTTCTTCTCCAGAACCACTGGGCTAATTTCAATCAAACTTGGTGCAAATCAGCCTTGGGTGAAGAGAATTCAAGTTTGTTCAAATGAAAGGAAGTGCCCCCTTCAAAGATGAGATATCATAAAAATGCAAAAATAGTTTGGGGTCATTTAAAATTCTTCTCAAGAACCACTGGGCCAGAAAAGTTCAAATTTATGTGAGAGCTTCCTGATATAATGCAGATCCACAGGGATAGGGTAGGGCCACAATAGGGGATCAAAGTTTTATATGCAAAAATAGAGGGAAAAATCTTCTCAAGAACCACTTAGCCAGTTCAAATTAATATAACAGCTTTCTGACATAGTGCAGATTCAATTTGTTAAAATCATGGCCTTCCAGGATAAAGTGAGGCCACATTTGGGGATCAAAGTTTTACATGTGAATATATAGGGAAAAATCTTTCATATATTGGCCAAGGTGACTAAGGTGAGCAATGTGGCCCATGTGCCTCTTGTTCTATGAAATCCTGTACAGTCATACCTCACTCTCTTGAACTTGATGTGGCAAAGAAAATACATCAAAATACCCAAGGGTTCGTGATATTAAGATTAAAGAACACAATAAGGAAATGTAGTTTGAACTTCTAACTGACTTCGCCATTTCTATGCTATTCAAAATATCAGTGTTCAACATACCACAGTGTAACTGTAGTGACTTCCTTTCTTGATAACAAAGCTTCATGTGATGTATCAAATCAATCGAGCCAAGTAACCGTGGTCTGCAGAGTGTCTACAAGCTCACCACACATTAACAGTCTCATTACTATACCCCCTCTCACAATGAATTGTGAGGGGAAAGTAATGATGGACATAAATGCTTGCTACCGAAAATATGTACACGTGTGAAATGTCATGGTTGTGAGAGCCAAATAGGCTTGTTTCATAATATAAGGGAGGTCCGTAAGAATACATATAAAACTAATGAAGGTAGGAAATGTCTAACAGGAGGATAAAGACCCTGGGTTGATGTCTTCAGGGTGTGATGACATTTAAGGCATGAGGAATGTGGTAATCAGATGGGTTCAATCATCAGTGGCCAGAAAGCTTAGTTGCTAGAGTACCTACTAGAGATTTAGGAGGGGGGGGGGGGGGGTGTCAAATTGCATTTCCTCCCTTCCTCTTACAGTTTATGGTCTTTTGAACAGGAAATCAAGGTATTTAATGAACAGCTGGTGCAAGTCATAATAATAATAATAATAATAAATTTATTTCATAAGATTGTAAAGCCACTTCAATAGCCGTAGAAAGAGATCATTCATTGAAGCGGAACGTCAGTTATGTCAGACTTGGGCACTACAGATAGTGCAGAGGCTGGCCAGGAGCAAAATGGGACCCAGGACAGAAAGGATGAAGCCCAGGACAGGGAGGATGAGGCCCAGGACAAGGGAAATGAGGCCCAGGACAGGGGAAACGACGCACTAATGGATGATGAAGTGAGCCTCAAAGAGGGAGAAAAGGTATCCACAGAAAGTGGCAATCGCAAGGACCTTTATGACTACACAAAACGAGAGGAATTCACATCAGAGATTTACAAAATAGAGATATGTAACCTGCCTCGATTTGGATTCAAGGTATCATAGTAAATACAAGAGTCTGTGTTTTAGCTATACTACGTGTTTGCATGGTTAAATTATTTAATTTTTTGACATATGTTCATTTATCAAGGAACTGAAAAAGAGGCTAGTTAAACTTGACGTGAAACCTGTGAAGATCAAATCGCTTCCCAGGGCCACCTTTGCCTTTGTAACATTCAGGTAAATATAAAAAAAAAACATGGTCGAAATCAAGTTCCCCTACAGACAAGGAAGTTACCTATTGTATCATTAGCATGTACTATGTTAAAAACATTTTCTTTTCTTTTTTTTAATTATGATTAGAAATGAGGAAGAAAGAGAAGCAGCCATTTCAAAAATTCATGGACATGTTTGGCGAGACAGGAAATTAACAGCAAAGGTTCATCTCCAATTTCTCTCTCTCTCTCTCTC
Organism: Ostrea denselamellosa; assembly: GCA_024699665.1. Lineage (NCBI taxonomy): Eukaryota > Metazoa > Mollusca > Bivalvia > Ostreida > Ostreidae > Ostrea > Ostrea denselamellosa. Next base: position 2,883,494 of record JAMZEH010000041.1, read on the forward strand.
TCTCTCTCTCTCTCTCTCACACACACACACACACAACCTTAAGATTACATGCATTTTTAGTCCCCCAGCAGGCAGAGGCAAACTATCAAACACTGTATGATTAGTTCCACTTCTTCAGGTTTTGTTTGCCAGACTTTTTGTCATTATATGTTGATTTGTTTATAGGAAGCTGAAGTTGGTATCATGTTTTCTACAGATCAAGATTAAGCTTCATCACAGTGAAGTGATTTTTATGAAGTTTCATCACAGTGACGTGATTTTTATGAAGTTTGATCACAGTGACGTGATTTTTATAAAGTTTCTTCACAGTGATTTTTATGAAGCTTCATCACAGTGATTTTTATGAAGCTTCATCACAGTTATTTTTATGAGAATGACAGACCTTTGTACCAAATAGATTTTCGGACTTTCCTTAACAATGCCTTAACTTAGGAATGAGAAATTTAATATGTAGTTATTGAATGAGAAGATACACTTTAGGTTTTACTTTCTTTACAGCTGAATTATTAAATCCTAAACTCATGGTTGACTGAATTCATTCTTGTACTCTGTCCAGTTCTCTGTATTATTTTATTGTGTGAAATCTGTGTAATTTAAGGCATACCAATTTGTAATGTAGTTTGTCTGATTCACCATCTGTTTACAAGAGATCAAAATTATATTTCCTAGCATTAAAAAAATAATCTAATTATAGATTTTCCTATTTTTTTTATTCAAATGTGCAAGATATCTAGACATCCCATGGTGACAGAAAGCCATGTAAAATGTTGTGAATGTTGAAGATGCTAGATAGAAGCAAAAATGTTGATTTTTATATTTTTCATTGTACTGGAGGTAAGGTTGTTCTTAGCACAACAACAGAACTAGAGGCACCGATCACGGTGGCTCAGTGGTAGAGCTCTCGCCTCGTGAACAGAAGGTCGTGAGTTCGAGCCCCGCTCGGGCCGGCCGCGTCAAACCTAAGACGTTAAAATAGGTAGTGATTGCTCCTTCGCCAAGAGCTCGGCATTACGAAGTGAGAGTCACGGGTCTTTCGGATGGGACCTTATAAACGGAGGTCCCGTGTCGCAGCAGGTGTGGCACGTAAAAGAACCCTCACTGCTAAAAGCCATTAGTGCTAAGCATAGGTCTAAATTTGCAGCCCCGTCACCGGTAATAGTGACAGTCGCCGGATAGCTGAAAAATTGCTCAGGCGACTATAAATAAAAAACAACAACAGAACTAGAGGCAAGGATACAAACGATGAGTTATGTGACGATAAAGACATCTTTGTTTACAGATAATTGTTGACAAGTTTAAAATATGAAAATTAACGAAAATGCGAAAAGTGGTACAATTGAAATGTTAAAGGGACCACATGTAGAGTAAGATACAAACGACTTCACCCGGGAGGACGTGTATTTTGATGCAATACTTACAGAATGTTTCTCTATTTCAGAAGGCCAGTGCAACTGCAGATCCATTACTCAAAAAAAGAAGAGCTGATGGTGATGGAGGTTAGAGATTAACTGATTTTATTTATTTTAGAAATTGGTATCATGCTCTTAATGAAAAGTGTATTGGCATGAAGCATTGCAGTTCATACCTTCATGTATTTTCAATTTTATTTTTCTATTTTCTGTTTACATTCTACTTTTATTTCTGGTGGCATTCCCAGTTATTACAATAGACATACAGTAACATGGCAATATGTGCATTGTGTTTAACTTCTAGGCATTCATTAGGAAATGGCTATCATTACAAGATGCTAAGATATCAAAGGCAAAAACATTGGAAATATAGATATTTATGTCTTTTTTCTCAAAAACCAAATGAATATACTCAAAGATACTCTACGTGTACATAATGTATAATGAAGAATTCATATGAAGTTTCTGGCATGATTCCTGTCTTTATCGTGAGGCCTAAAGTTACTCTGCTCTTTAGACTTGTTAGAAGTTAAATTATCGAGCATACACGTCCAAGCAGAGAAGATGGTAGTAGGAGGGGCAGGGGCAGTATCAACTATAAGTAAGAGGATACTGGTGTTATAGTATATAATGGCACAAAAAATGGCCGGACTGGAATTCTGTGTTTTATGCGTGATTCAATCCAAATTTGATGCAACAGATATAAATGTGACATCAGTCATTTCAAAGTAGATTCGAGTGGAATTCATCTTTGATTACAGACTGTGAACGAATTATGAGATCTGATTTACTACTTTAGTCATTTATGATTTTGTTAATATGTTATATCTTATAGATGGTGAACCATTAGAAAAAAGAACTTGCTCTAATACTGAGAAAGAAGATGAAAATTTATCACCTGAAGACAGGTGAGTAGTACTTATGAGTTGCATGAGAAAGGTGAATGACTATTAAAAGCAGAAATGTCTTCAGAAAGTTAATCAGCTGTGGATCACAAAGTCCACCAGGAAATTATTTTGATTGAACATTGTCTGGCTCCCAAACATGCGACGTGGAAAATTTTATCGCAATTTTAAATAGGATGAGTAGCATTTTGATTTTTCCACTCCTACCCTTTCAGTTTGGCATATAATATAGAGAAGATGGCAACTAATGTCTATTCATTTAATTAATGGAATAAGATTCCATTCCAATACATGGCCCCACCTACATATGTCAGTGAGAGTTCCAATACATGGACCCACCTACATGTGTCAGTGAGAGTTCCAATACATGCCCCACCTATGTGTCAGTGAGTGTTCCAATACATGCCCCACCTACATGTGTCAATGAGTTACAATACAGGCCCCCACCTATATGTGTCAGTGAGAGTTCCAATACATGCCCCCCCGTGTGGACCCGGGTGTGAAAAGAGTAGGTCCTCGGCAACCCCCTTGCCTGTCGTAAGAGGCGACAATTGGGGGCAACCAGTTTGCCGTGGGTTGCAACCCGAAGGGACGGAGAAAGGGATCCTGGTGGCTGAGGTTTGCAGACACTGGGGTTTATAGTGTCTGATGACCAACACTCCACTTTGGTCCCAACTTCTGCTAGACGGGTGGTCAAGTTTGGCCCGACTTGATCAATCGGCTGGTCATGCCGAGCTGATGATATCTTCATGTCATAGTATTGATGTATTTGCAATGTTCTTATAAATATATATCCAGTTTTTTGCAATTTTCGCAATACGCCAACATTTCCATGTCGATATCTATACATCAAGCGGTGGCTTAGGGTCAATCAGATAAAACTTTATGTCTGAGTATAGATTCTTTGTATCCTCTTGGTATCGGTCTTACTGGAAGTCCGTTTGACCTGACATCGCCCTTGTTGGCGCTCCGAGGTGGGCGGGGAGCAAGGAATCTGAAACATTACTCATTTTACTATGGCGACTACAAAAAACGTTTCTCAACAGTGAGTGTTTCAATACATGCCCCACCTACATGTGTCAGTGTTCCAATACATGCCCCATCTACATGTGTCAGTGAGTGTTCCAATACATGCCCCACCTACATGTGTCAGTGAGTGTTCCAATACATGCCCCACCTACATGTGTCAGTGAGAGTTCCAATATATGCCCCACCTACATGTGCCAATGAGTGTTCCAATACATGCCCCACCTACATGTGTCAATGAGTGGTCCAATACATGGCCCCACCTACATGTGTCAGTGAGCATTCCAATATATGCCCCATCTACATGTGTCAATGAGTGTTCCAATACATGGCCCCACCTACATGTGTTAGTGAGCATTCCAATATATGCCCCATCTACATGTGTCAGTGAGTGTTCCAATACATGCCCCACCTACATGTGTCAGTGAGCATTCCAATACATGCCCCACCTACATGTGTCAGTGAGTGTTCCAATACATGCCCCACCTACATGTGTCAGTGAGTGTTTCAATACATGCCCCGCCTACATGTGTCAGTGTTTCAATACATGCCCCACCTACATGTGTCAATGAGTGGTCCAATACATGGCCCCACCTACATGTGTCAGTGAGCATTCCAATATATGCCCCATCTACATGTGTCAGTGAGTGTTCCAATACATTCCAATACATGCCCCACCTATGTGTCAGTGAGCATTCCAATACGTGCCCCACCTACATGTGTCAGTGTTCCAATACATGCCCCATCTACATGTGTCAGTGAGTGTTTCAATACATGCCCCACCTACATGTGTCAGTGTTCCAATACATGCCCCACCTACATGTGCCAATGAGTGTTCCAATACATGCCCCACCTACATGTGTCAGTGAGTGTTCCAATACATGCCCTACCTACATGTGTCAGTGTTCCAATACATGCCCCACCTACATGTGTCAGTGAGTGTTTCAATACATGCCCTACCTACATGTGTCAGTGTTCCAATACATGCCCCACCTACATGTGCCAATGAGTGTTCCAATACATGCCCCACCTACATGTGTCAGTGAGTGTTCCAATACATGCCCCACCTACATGTGTCAGTGAGAGTTCCAATATATGCCCCACCTACATGTGCCAATGAGTGTTCCAATACATGCCCCACCTACATGTGTCAATGAGTGGTCCAATACATGGCCCCACCTACATGTGTCAGTGAGCATTCCAATATATGCCCCATCTACATGTGTCAATGAGTGTTCCAATACATGGCCCCACCTACATGTGTCAGTGAGTGTTCCAATACATGCCCCACCTACATGTGTCAATGAGTGTTCCAATACATGGCCCCACCTACATGTGTCAGTGAGCATTCCAATACATGCCCCACCTACATGTGTCAGTGAGTGTTCCAATACATTCCAATACATGCCCCACCTACATGTGTCAGTGAGTGTTCCAATACATGCCCCACCTACATGTGTCAGTGAGTGTTTCAATACATGCCCCGCCTACATGTGTCAGTGTTTCAATACATGCCCCACCTACATGTGTCAATGAGTGGTCCAATACATGGCCCCACCTACATGTGTCAGTGAGCATTCCAATATATGCCCCATCTACATGTGTCAGTGAGTGTTCCAATACATTCCAATACATGCCCCACCTATGTGTCAGTGAGCATTCCAATACGTGCCCCACCTACATGTGTCAGTGAGTGTTCCAATACATGCCCCACCAACATGTGTCAGTGAGCATTCCAATACATGCCCCACCTACATGTGTCAGTGTTTCAATACATGCCCCACCTACATGTGTCAGTGAGTGTTCCAATACATGTCCCACCTACATGTATCAGTGAGTGTTCCAATACATGCCCCACCTACATGTGTCAGTGAGTGTTTCAATACATGCCCTACCTACATGTGTCAGTGTTCCAATACATGCCCCACCTACATGTGTCAGTGAGTGTTTCAATACATGCCCCACCTACATGTGTCAGTGAGTGTTTCAATACATGCACCACCTACATGTGTCAGTGAGTGTTCCAATACATGCCCCACCTATGTGTCAGTGAGCATTCCAATACATGCCCCACCTACATGTGTCAGTGAGTGTTTCAATACATGCTCCATCTACATGTGTCAGTGAGTGGTCCAATACATGGCCCCACCTACATGTGTTAGTGAGCATTCCAATATATGCCCCATCTACATGTGTCAGTGAGAGTTCCAATACATGCCCCACCTACATGTGTCAGTGATCGTCCTATAATGAACAGCTTGCGGATGCATTGACAGTTTTCCGGATTTTATTTTGACCATCACATCAGCTTTTGAATTGAAAATTTATTCTTGAATTCGTATCCATCGGTTACATGTCAATAAATTAATTTATCTCTATTCATGTGGAAATTATATTTTACATGCACTTCAGACTATGATGCAAGTCTAATGATTAAAGCATGAAGAAAGTCCGAGCTCAAGCAGCTCATTTGTCTAAAAAAAAAAAAAAAAGTTTTGTCATAATCCCAAAAGTCCCTCATAAAAAAATGACTGAGATTTCGCAGTCACATCTTCTTGATCTAAGATGACAAACTTAATACATACACATGTAGATTATCTCAATTTCATCCTAGTCTTATGGTCTCGTACACAATGCAGTGCACTCATTAAAGGGGCATGGACATGATTTGAGCCCAAAAAAAATTTCAAATTTTATTTTTCCATTTTTAAGGTTTACAAGGATTAATTTAGGTATTTCTAATGATCAACCAAAATTTTAATATCAGTTGATGAGTGTAATACAAGTGAGTTTGTTTTACGTCCCGTCGAGAATATTTCACTCATATTGAGACGTCACCAGCTGTAGGTGAAGTACCACAAATTTAGACCTATGCTTAGCGCTCAGGGCCGTAGCAGTGAGGGTTCTTTAACGTGCCAACCTACCGTGACACGGGACCTCCGTTTTTAAGGTCATATCCGAAAGACCCGTGATTCTCACTTCTAAATGCCGAGCGTTTGGCGAAGGAGCAATCACTACCTATTTATCATCTTAGGTTTGACACGGCCATGGCACAAGCGGGGCTCGAACTCACGACCTCCCGGTTACGAAGCGAATGCTCTAACCACTGAGCTACCGTGACCGGTAAATAATACAAGTGAGATACAGCAAGTACAATTCTTCATTATGTAATCAAGGCTCGTGCCATATTTTTGTTTTCATACATATTGCTTAATAAAAAATATTCTTAAAACAAAATGAGATGTGACAAACACTAGAAACTATTTCAATGTGTTCATAATTAACTTGTAAATTAAAAAAATCTGCTTTAAATGAAATTTACTCTATTACATTTATGTAAATCTAAACATGGCACAAGCCTTGTTTAGATAACAAAGAATTGTGAGCTCTGTATCTCTCATATAACTCGACAACTGGCATCCAAATTTTTTCTGACCATTAGAAATACCTTAGGTAAGCATTTTAAACATTAGAAAAGGAAAAAAATTTGAAAATTATCAGCTCGAATCGTGTCCATGACCCTTGAAAACCTACTATATAACAAAATGTAATACCGTTACAAGACAGTAGATGTGTGACACCATGCTTTCTGTTTTGATGTCGTGAGCAGTGACAGATCATTGTTCGATATTTAACTTTTTTGAGCACTACACCAGTCGGGCTACTTCAAATGAATTTTACTAGGCCTGACCTTACATCCACTAGCCCTGACCAAATTTTCCAGAAAATATTAAGACAGTCTGATGGTTTCTTCATTTAATAATCTATTTAGATATCTAACTCAAATGACAATCCACACTTTCTCTGTTAAGTTTAAACTAAAATGTTTTTTTCTGTCTACTTGCCACTTGGTAATTATTAAATAAATTTCCAGGATAATCACTGCCTTGCTGTCAATTAATTATCAAGAAAGTTTAATAGGTTTATTTAATACAATTTTGAAAATGGACAATTTTCTTAAAAGTAATTTTGAAAAGAACTGCAATTGAAATACATATGCAACAACCTTTGGCAATGTCAAATAAAGCAACAAATTGTAACTATTACAAACATACTTCTTTGTTTAAGGAGTATGAATATGCATGCCTTTTTCTATATATACATACACACAGGAGTATAACCTCAAGTATTTAACACGATTTCTCAATCTGGACAATGTGTGTGTGTGGGGGGGGGGGGGGGGGGGGGGGGGGATGTCAGAGACTCGTATTTTGTTTTTGTTAAATGGTTTTTATTCATAACTTTCAAGATAACATTCTTCTCATTCATTACTAATATTACATGGGTGGGGGCAGTCACCCGATATATCTTTATTTGCATTAGAAAATAAACAAATAATCATCGTCAAACGTGTATAGGAGGGGTCGATTGTACAAGGCTTATTCTATGAAATAGCTTGATAGTTCTGTATGATACCAGTATATTAGTATTATACATTATAATATAGTATGATAAATGATATTGCGGGTCTATCTATTTCAACAAGCAAAGAGCTGAAAGTTTATCACATTGAACATTGTATCTTCCTCTCCATTTTATGTGCTTAATTAACGTAAAAATGTCAAATTATCTACAAAATTCATATAAAAGTCTGGGCAGTGCCGGTGTGCAACATATTCTTCATGGAAAAAATACTTATATCAGGAATATTGCTAGAACTTGAAAACAAAACTAGCTTTCAACATGGAGATTAACGTTAGCCCTAGTCCGTGAAAAATATAATTCACGGGTTTAAAAAGCATTCAATTATCTACAGCGATTACTTACTGAGCATTTTCTGTGTATTATCCGTTTCTTCAGAAAATGTGTTTCTTTCTTCTGTGAGGGTCTGTAACAATTAAAAGGGCCCTTAATGGCACTACACTATGATCCACAATTAGTGCAGATTAAAAGTTTGACCAAATCATTGACCAATGGCCGTGGAGTATAGGAAGAGGCCACTATAAGGAAAGTAAAAACGTGTATAAATGACAAGATTCAGGATTTTTTTTCACAAGTTTTACATGGTAATATATGGGAGAAAATCTTTTTCTCAAGACCAGCAGGACCATAGTCAATCATATTGATAAGCAAGCATCATCAGATAGTTGCAGATTCCTGGTTATTTAATTCATATGACTGTGGATCATAGTACGAGGCCACTAAGGGGGAATCAAAGTTTTTACATGTTAATGTTTAAGAAAATATAGAAAACTCTTCTCATGACCAAGCAGGTTCATGATAAGTCATATTGATAATCAAGCATCCTCAGGTACTGCAAATATTAAAGTTTCTTCAAATCATCAAATCATGGCCCGGGGGGGGGGGGGGGGTAAGATGGGGTCTTGATAGGGGATCAAAATTTGACATTGTAATGTATATATATATAATCTTTGAAATTTTTCAGAAACCATTGCCCAAGAAAATTAATCATATTGGTTTGCAAGCTTATGTATTTTCCATACACTTTGCATGATATTAAGCAGAGTTTACTGTGAGAAAACATTATATACGATTCATTGCCTAAAGAAAAAAAGAATGTGTTTACATACACATTTCTGATGCACAGTTTAAATCACCACATTTTGGTTGATACATATACCATGCAAGTAATCAGCATTCAGAGAAATCACAAGGAACGGTTATCACATCACTTTATTTCATTGCTTGTACATTCTAAATCACTAACGGTCCAGTACTATCGTAGAGCAAGCTCAGCTACATACAAGTATCAATGACAGATTCAGGATTTTTTTTCTTCACAATTTTAATAGCATTTCTGTAGTCTTGTTTTGTTTCAGTGTAATAGGCAATTTATTGCATGAATGTCTGGGAGAATAATTCACCAAGAAAAATCATATCCCCATCAGACAATGTATCAATTTTTCTTGGTGAATAAATTGTCATATCTCCCTCACGTGCAGTAAATTTATGATATTTCAACCATGTCTTTATTACAGTTAAGAAATTAAACTTTGTAAAGCAGATTATGCCATTTTCCAAGTGGTTGTAAACCATTACAATGGGCTGTGTAGGATGCTGGTGTAGGATGCTGGCATAGGCTGGTGTAGGATGCTGTCATAGGCTGGTGTAGGATGCTGGTGTAGGATGCTGGCTTAGGCTGGTGTAGGATGCTGTCATAGGCTGGTGTAGGCTGTGTAGGATGCTGGTGTAGGATGCTGGTGTCAGCTGTGTAGGATGCTTGTGTAGGCTGGTGTAGGATGCTGGTGTATGCTGTGTTGGATGCTGGTGTAGGATGCTGTCATAGACTGGTGTAGGAGGCTGGTGTAGGCTGTGTTGGATGCTGGTGTAGGATGCTGTCATAGACTGGTGTAGGATGCTGGCTTAGGCTGGTGTAGGATGCTGGCATAGGCTGTGTAGGAGGCTGGTGTAGGCTGTGCAGGATGCTGGTGTAGGCTGTGTAGGATGCTAGTGTAGGATGCTGTCATAGGCTGGGGTAGAATGCTGGTGTAGGCTGGTGTAGGATGCTAGTGTAGGCTGTGTAGGATGCTGGCATAGGCTGGTGTAGTCTGGCACAGGATTCTGGATGTCCTTGTGTGATAGAATACAACAAAACATTCAAAAATGAAATACGAATTGCACATGTACTAAATATTGATTTTATTTTTGTTGCAGATTGAAGAAGGCAGTGAGTCCTCTATGGAATATACCATACAATCAACAGCTCAAGGTAAAACAAGAGTCACAGAATAATATATCAACAACTGATGCATGGCACTCATTTTGATGTTGTGATGTTGAAATTTAATGTTGACCACAACAATTTCAGTTGAAGTCAGAAGAGGTTGGACAGGTGATGAAAACTTTTGCCAATCAGATCTTCAAAAACAATGTAGACCTCAGAAATTGGTTAACAGAGCAAAGGTACATTCATCTGTCAATCAGATCCCAAATAGCATCTGTACATTCATCTGTCAATCAGATCCCAAATAGCATCTGTACATTCATCTGTCAATCAGATCCCAAATAGCATCTGTACATTCATCTGTCAATCAGATCCCAAATAGCATCTGTACATTCATCTGTCAATCAGATCCCAAATAGCATCTGTACATTCATCTGTCAATTGGATCCCAAATAGCATCTGTACATTCATCTGTCAATCAGATCCCAAATAGCATCTGTACATTCATCTGTCAATCAGATCCCAAATAGCATCTGTACATTCATCTGTCAATCAGATCCCAAATAGCATCTGTACATTCATCTGTCAATTGGATCCCAAATAGCATCTGTACATTCATCTGTCTATCAGATCCCAAATAGCATCTGAACATTCATCTGTCAATTGGATCCCAAATAGCATCTGAACATTCATCTGTACATGAACTTGTTTATGATAGTACTTTAAACAAAAAATGTTGATGGATTGAAATTTATAGGGATAAATGAATAAAAGCAACAATTTCATTTTACCCGAAAGGCTTCTCACATGTTAACAAAAATGTCAGGTGCTCTTGCATTGTAAGGAATCTCCAGCCCCAACTGCTCAAATGCATATCTGGAACACCTCGATATGTCATAGTCAGTCACACGTTTTCTTCACAAATTTTCTTTATACATTTTAACCTTAGTATCTCAAACCCTTGGATATTCCAGAAGTTTGTTTTTGGTCCTATTGAGTTCGAGATAACAAGGTTTAACTATATCTCATTTCACAGGAAGAAATACAGTGGCCATTGTTGTGACCTACAGCCAATCAAGCCTTCTGTGAGTACATGTACACTTAATTTATGATACCAATTTTCATAGGCATCAAATTTCAGCCCTGTGAGGATCCGGGTTGTTACAATAGATCCTCAGTACCCCTTGCTTGTCGTAAGAGGCGACTAAATGGGGTGGTCCTTCGGATGAGACGGGCAAAAACTGAGGTCCCATGTCACAGCAGGTGTGGAACATTAAATATCCCTCCCTGCTCAAAGTCCATGAGTGCCGAGTATAGGCCTAAATTTTGCAACCCTTCACCGGCAATGGTGACATCTCCATATGAGTGAAAAATTCTCGATTGGGACGTTAAACAATATATAATCAATCAATCAATCAAATTTCATGGTTCTGTCAACAAATGCAGCCATCCTTTCTTTGAAGATTCAACACTTTGATGAAAACTTTGTTCTTTATACAGTAAAACTCGCCCATAACAAACATGCTTATCATGAATTGATGCTTATTGCAAAGTGATATTTATTCCCCTATGAGAGGAAAATAATAAAAATGCTATTCGATATAACAAAGTTTGGTTATAACGCACTCTTTTTCACGGGCTCTGGAGGTCCACTATAACTTTGTTTTACTATACTACAGTTTGGGGTCTTGATCAAAACAGTGAAAATAATGTTCAAGAAGTCAAGATAAAACTTCCCCTCGTGTTTCCATTGGTGATGTGCTTTTGTTTTTGCTGACTATTGAAGAAATAGATTATAAGCTTATGCATATTTCTCATCTGCAGCCTGTTGAAAGTGGATATCGGAACAAGTGTGAATTTACCATTGGTCAGGATGTGGACAAGATTGGTATGTGTCTCTGGTCTCACAAACTTATTCATCATTTCATGACATCTCACATAATATTTATAGAGAATATAGTGTGATGAATGTGCATGTGGTTTGTGTGCACATTTTGTGTATGTATTGTATGTGCATTTGGAAAAATGATGTGCACTCAATTTGAAAAGTATCATTCCATGTTTTAGTGTCACGCTACAAAGATGGAAAGTAGTAAAAAAAAAAAAGGACATGTATTGATTTCTGGGTTAAAAGGTTATAGTTCAAGGTCATAGTAAATAATACATGTTACTTAGGAGTGCTCCAATTTCTTTCTTCTTCATGTCAAAACATTCTTGTACTTATGTGTACAAGATTTAAATACACTATTACGTGCGTATTTAACTATAATATCAACAAATGCGTCTTCTTTGACAGATAACACAGTTGGATTCCGATTTGGTCAGTACAAAGATGGAACAAGCTCTGTTGGTGAACCACACTGTCTGTCTATTATACCGGATGCCATGAAAACTGTTGTCAAGGTGATGCCCAGGTTCCGTCATCATATTGTCTCCATTTTATTCTAAATGAAAAGCACTGTCCATCGATTTAACAGTGTGTGCACATTAAAAGCGAAAAATGTACATCGAATAGTGGAAAAAACATCATCCAAAAGCGCAACTTATAATCTAAACAATTTCTTATTATGATGATTTCCACTGACAAACTTGCATTATGTTAAATCTTTAGTGTAATGAATGATCTAACCCTGCAGAGTTTCCAGAACTTCATCCGAAGTGGACCATACGGAGCCTATAATCCAGAAACACACTCCGGACACTGGCGGATGTTAACCGTACGGACAACGCGCTCTGACATCATGGCTGTCGGTGATTTTCACCCACAACAGTTGCCTCCTGTAAGTATGGCTTCACGAAAGTAAAGGATTAGTATTTCCTGTCAACAAGTGAAAATTTACTATATTTGTTAGGCATCTGTCAATGAAAGAACCATGAAATGATCTATTGATGAATGTTTTGTGTGACTGTTGATTGTTCCATTATACTCTGATACAGTCAGAAAATGTGAAAATGATCTCTATGTTGTCACATGCTCACTACAAGAATCTATGAATGAAATGAATTGAAATCCAATATATGGCCAATTGTTGTCATTTTACAATATAGCAATCGATGGCATTTCAAGTAGATCATGCATTTTAACATGATATTGTAAATTTACAAGAGCTGTGATAATGCTGAATTCATGCTTTACATTGAACTATATGTTCAGTAGTATGGTTTTCATGTTATACAGGAAGAAATCGAGAAAGAGAAGATGAGACTTCATGACTACTTTTCCTCGGAGGAAGGACAGAGAAGTGGCGTAACATGTCTGTACTTCAGGGTGTACTCGGACAGGTAAAAACAGTTACAGCACCTTCACGGTATCGAGGATAACGTTTTCGTGTTTTTAAACTCCTTTACTCAAAATATTTAGAAAACAGATAAGAACACGATGCTTGGTCAACATATGAACTGGATTAGGGTAACAGTAGCATGTAAATTCTGATCTAATTTTCTTCTGCGCTAAAATGATAACAGCTGAAAAACCAAACATCTCCCCATATCCTATGGACAAGCTGTTAATGTGTTACAGTTGCGCTACAAGCTTACAAGTCTCTAAATGTTTTGGATTCAATACAAAAGTGATTTTCAAGCACTGATTGATGTAAATCAACTTAAATTACATGGTGCTTCCATCTTTTATTCGCAAGGATTAATTCTATTTAATTTATGACGATGAAATATGTGGTATAAATGTTTATCACATACCATATCGAAACCTAGGATAGAGTTTGCTGATTGAATCACTGTTGGGTATGTGGAATAATGAATACAATGGAAAATGTGATAATTTGCTGAATAATCATCTCACATACCTGACAAACTAGGCAGTGATTTGCTATATTATGCAATTATCATGTTTTCCGTTGTAATTAATCACCTGACATATTCAACAAACTAGGCAGTGATTTCTTGTATTTATATTTGAAATAAAAATGAAAATATAAAATCAACATATCAAAAATACAGCCTATGAAAAATTGAAATCCATGTTAATTTCCTTAGTTCCCAACAATAATGACCTTTCATTTTACATGAATTGAGATTTACATCCATTTGTAAGTTGTGTGGAAATTAACACAGAACTTCAAAGGGTCGTATTTACTGATCAGAATCATTTCTCTTATATTTCTTTTGAAATTGACATTGCTTTTAATGAATACATGTTTGCTGCAAACTAGTGTGATCCAGTTTAAAAGTAACGCATGTCCGAGAGTCAATTTTTGGTCACATTTAGCAAGTACTGCCTCTGTTTTGAAACCTGTTCTTTTATTTATTTTTTGTAGCCAGGTACTTTACTAAATGTCATTGTACCTCATTTCAGTGGATGTGGGTATATATTGAATAAATATATGGAATCTGCTAATCTTCACTTTAGATCTTGTTACCAAAAAAACAAAAAAAACAAAAACAAAAACAAAAAGAGGGTCATCCACTAGTCATAAAAATTTTCCTGCAGTGGTGTTAAGGGTGTTATGTTGATAGATATATTCAATATATACGGTACCCACTTTCACTGAAATAGGGGACAATAACATTTAGTAAAATATCTGAATGATCCTTTGAACAAGATCTAAAGTGAAGATAAGCAGATTCTATATATTGGAAAATTTGAACTTGAGCTATGAAATTCCACTTAAAAATTTCTATGGTTAAAGACAATTCCTAATACTAAGGTTTGATATCTAGGTCATCAGGTATATTTCTAAGGTTTGATTTTTAGGTCATCAGGTTACATATGTCAGACATGGTTTCTGGGTCATACAGCATTTAAATAATATAATGCTTTCTTTGGTTTATTAAACAAGATATGAAAGTTGCAAACATTGCAGAAAATTGCAAATTTTTTCTGCAGTGTTTATGACTTTCATCTCCCATTTACCTAACCAAAGAAAGACTTTTCATTATTTACATTTTTCAGGGTTTTTTTTTTTTTAATATAAATTCATTTTAGTAAAAATAGATATTATTGACCTGTAAGTTATTTAAATGTAACAGCTGAGAATCACCTGACCGGTACTTGTTTCCATATTTGGTAATGATTTCCATATTTGGACAATGAAAAAGGAAAATATTCCTAAATGTAATTCTCTTTAATGAATAGGATGACTGGTAACACGAGTGAGCCATACAGACATGTCCTGGGAAAAACTGTAAGTCTGTTCATCTCTGTAGCACGTCCTGGGAAAAACTGTAAGTCTGTTCATTTCTGTAAACGTCCTGGGAAAAACTGTAAGTCTGTTCATCTCTGTAACACGTCCTGGGAAAAACTTTAAGTATGTTCATCTCTGTAGCACGTCCTGGGAAAAACTGTAAGTCTGTTCATCTCTGTATTATGTCCTGGGAAAAACAGTAAATCTGTTCATCTCTGTAACATGTCCTGGGAAAAACTGTAAGTCAGTTCATCCCTGTATCTATAGTTGTGGACCTGCATTTCTGTATCTGTCTAAATGTTACTACAGATATATATATATATATGTATTATTCATTTTAGTAAATTCTACCCATTTTGCATTTAATAGAACATTGAGGAAACTCTTTTGGGCATGAAGTTTGAAATCTCTCCTGATGCCTTTTTCCAAGGTACGTATAAACTGTTTCACGGCAGTATACATGTATATGAAGAACTGTATAGCCAGATTTATTGGCGGGACACAAATTTCACAGATTTAGGTCTACAAGATATATTAGTTTTGGTGGATAAAATTTTGGTGAAAACTTATTTTATTTATTTATACAATGACATACTTAAATTTAGTGGTTTTTATTTTGGAAATCTTTGGAAATTGCCAAAATAGGCTAAAATTATATACTCATAAAAAAAAATCCAGCTTTAAGGTATGCATTTGTGAACATTTGATGATTAATTCCATTAAACAATTGACAAGATACAATCATTTGTCACAGTGAATACAACAGGGGCTGAAGTTCTGTATGAACAGATCGCCGAGTGGTGTGGGGTTACCACAACAACTACTGTCCTTGACATCTGCTGTGGGACAGGAACCATTGGTTTGACCTTGGCCAAGGTAGGAAGAGAACTCACTCTGACATATTAGGCTCTGATGATTTATTCAGAGACCAATACTATACAGTTAACATATATCATTGAGAGAGTCAGCAAAATTCCAGGCCCCTGAGAGCAATCCCAATCTTGCTGACTCTCTCAGAGATGTAAACCGTTAAAAACAGAATAAAACTTAAAACAATGTTTAAAACCTGGATCAATGGGGGCCTACTTGCCATGATTGTTGTTGTTTGGTACCGTAAACTGGTTCTTATATGGTAACCAATTAACTTGTGATGCAATTCTATTTTATAATAAATATTCATGATCTCAAATGAAACACATTGGAACTTTCTGCAAGATAAAAAGAAGTTGCTAGGTGTTCAAATAGGTGTGTATCAGTTCAGCAAACTGACGTGTCTTTTTGCAGGGAATCATTCATTTCATGATGATTTACATTGAATAGCAAAATATGTCAAATTACATTTATATAGTGAAAAATCAATAAAGGTATAATAATGTCATCTATCAATCAATATGTACTATAAGAAATATTTCCTGATCTCTAGAGAGTCTCCTCTGTGATTGGGATTGAACTTTGCCCAGAGGCCATAGAGAATGCAAAAAGAAATGCACAGATTAATGGTATGTATCAGATAGATTTTCAACAACCAATATGAAAGGCTATATGAAATCATGTTCAGACTAGTACCATTAATGTCTATCCCTGAAACGTATTGATAAGTCTCATAGTGAATTCAAGTGTCTCTACTCTTTGATTCATTTTAAAAATTTATTTGAACATTTTCATTGTAATCAACATTATTTGACTTTAGTATATTTAATAGATTTTATTTTAATTCAGGTAACTGGGTGGAGAGTTCTTAATATTTATAAAAAAAAAATCAGTGCAACTGTTTATTTAATGAGAATTTCTCAATTTTAGACATAAGCAATGCTACATACCACTGCTGTAAAGCTGAAGACATCATCACACAGACGATGAAATCAATAACTTCTGATGATATCATCGCCATTGTAGACCCACCCAGGGCTGGCTTACGTAAGTATAGGTCCTAAATTTATCCACAACAAGTTCACATTCAGACCCAAAATTCTACTCTTCAGTCCTAAATATAGGTATAAATCTTAGAATTACTCACAAATATAAATCCCCAGAATACCAAACCCACAAGAGGCATACAAAACAACAATGATTCACAGACACGGATATTCACATGTAGATAAGACTTAGAACACACAGGCATGGATATTCACAGGTAAATAAGACTTAGAACACACAGACATGGATATTCACAGATAGATAAGACTTAGAACACGCAGGCACGGATATTCACATGTAGATAAGACTTAGAACACGCAGACATGGATATTCACAGGTAAATAAGACTTAGAACACACAGGTACGGATATTCACATGTAGATAAGACTTAGAACACACAGGTACGGATATTCACATGTAGATAAGACTTGGAGCACACAGGCACAAATAAGGTAGATAAGTTTTGTGCTGTTGGAGCAGGATTGTGAAGTGACTGCATAAGGCTATGCTCTACAGTAACAATCATTACTATCATGTACACTATTGTAATTGAATTGAAATAATGTATGTAATTGACATGTTGATTTAATGTCTCTATATTCTCAGATACGCAGGTCATCAGAGCTTTGAGGAATTCACCCTTTCTGAAGAAGATTGTGTTTGTGTCATGTAATCCCAAAGGAGCTATGAATAACTTTGTAGAGTAAGTTTATTGTGGTTTGTGTATATGTGTGACTCCGTCCCTTTAACCTATGATATGTAGATTTTTTCAGCCCCAACTTAAGAGGTGTAAATACCAGTAGTAGATTATTTCTGTTTGGGACATATTATGATTATTGTGTTTATCCATTTGTCTTTTGTCAACATTTCTATAAATTTACACTTCCACTTGTTTTTTTTCTGTGATAAGTCTTCGAAGCTCCATCGTGTTAATTTCTCCACAACTTACAACTGGATGTAAATTTCTCAGTTGATGTAAAATGAACGGCCAGTGGGCAGGAACTATGGAAATTAACATGGATTTCGATTTTTCGTAGGCTGTATTTTTGATATGGCAACTTTATATTTTTATTTCAAATATAAATATGAAAAACACTACAATGGAAAATGTGATAATTTTTGTAACATCAATATCACATTTTCCACGGTAGTTAATCACCTCTTGTACTCACCAACTAGACAGTCATTTCATATATAACACCATTTTTCCAGTAAGTTTAAGTCTGCAGAGTTTATATTCTGTGTGCCAGTGAAAATTGATCAGAAGACACTATAGATCTTGAGGTCAAAGGTTAAGGTCAGAATTTGATTATAACTGAGAATGTATGACATGTAACATGCTGGATTCACATTTTGAAAATGAAAGAAAAACATTTAAAATTTTGGGTCACTAGGTCAAAGTTCAAGGTCAATATGACACCTATTCTTTGCCTGAAGCACATAGTGGGGGCCTGAATGACTCTGTCACATGTTCAGTATTTTATAAGTGTACATGTAACACTGTGGTAAATAGTTTGCAGTAAATCTTTTGAATAGTCTTGAAGTTATTTAAAACGAGACAATGGTGTATACCATTTTACATGTTGTGTTTTGTAGCTTGGTCCGACAACCCTCCAAGAAGATGAGAGGTCAGCCATACAGGCCTGTGAAAGCTGTCCCTATTGACATGTTCCCGCAAACAAAACACTGTGAACTTGTTGTCCTATTTCAGAGGGACAGTTGTACTTAATAAAAGCTACATACATATTTATATTCAGATTTTTATTCTTCATTGGGTTGTGTTGTTTTAGGATCAGTGTGTAAAGTGTGGTACAGTGATTAGTGTTATTCTTGATAGGGGAGGGAAGTGTGCCATAAAGCACTGTATTATGAACTAGTGCTATGCCTTCAACATTGATAACCACAAAGTGAGGGAAACTTGGCTTTGGGAATCATTGAAACTTTAGTTCTCAATTTCCACTGCAATGAGTTCATGTTAATATGCAAATTCTGTAACTTGATACTGTCTACCAATGCAGTTACAATTTTCCATTTGAAATCAGAATTTTGCTACCTAAACAGTAAAAATAAGAGGGGGGGGGGGGGGGGGGGGGGGGGTTCTCGTCAGGTACCTTTACTGCATATCCTTCTTTCACAACTTTATCTATGAATACACAGTATTCTTTATGAAAGTCCATGTCACGATTGAGTTGTTTGTTAACTGATAACAGTCTCTGTTCAGCTTGTTTCCTATTACTTGGTAAACACACATTCTGAGTCTTAAAAGGAAGACTAATAATGTAATGTCCATCTTCAGAATGGATTGAGTTTGACACACTTTCTATGAATTTTCTGTCCTCCTTAGAAATTTCACACTTGTCATCAATAGTCCTTTCGTTAAAGTCGTGGTTGAACTGATTACGAATCTGTTCCTCCAAGCTAATGCAAGTTTCACATCAACGTGATTAACAGACACAAATGTAATGTATGCACCATCACTTGAATTCGGATGAACTCCCAGTGGTCCATTTACTACCCAGCCTAGCAAAGCTTTCACTATTATTAACACTGGGTATAACATCCCACGTTTCCAATGCATTTGGTGCATTGACATCTAACATCACTCGAGATTCTAGGAAGTTCTACACTACTGAGATATTCATATTTTTCAATATCCTTCAACGAAATCACATCTGACCTTGATGCAAGTAAAAAAGGCTGTGTATAAACTGGTGGAAGTTCCAACACATTTACACCATTGGTGACACACATTTCTTGACCACAAATGACGTAGCAGGTCTGTTGTTGCTGTTGTCCACTTGTTGTGAGGTTAAGATTCCGTTTTCTTCCATCGACCTTCAATGCTCTAGAAAATTTCTCCAAACAGAATGTCACATTACTTCCAGCATCAAGGAGGGCATAAGTCTCAACGTATTTGTCGCTGAACTTTGATTTGAGTCGGACAGGAACGATTGGTTGTTGCTTGCTTTCCAGTCCCCATATGAACAGAACATGACGTAGCTGACAACAAACTTTTATTGTTCCTCAGTTCTATTGAAATTGTGTTTGGTTCTACAGTCTACAGATAGATGAGTCATTTTACAGTGGGCACATGACATCCTATAACGACAATTATTTTTCAGATGCCCTGGTCTCAGGCATGCAAAACAGAATCCACTTGTTTTCAAAAATGCATATATGTCTTTAAGAAGTAAAATAGTAATATTCAAAGACATGTCCAAAGAATGAGCTCCTTGACAAAATGTACAACTTTTCGGAATTGTTTTGGTCCAAGTAGCACTAAAGTTATTGACAGACTTAAGGTCAGATTTCACAGCAAAGTTTTTGTGTGCGTCTGATATCTTGGTATCCTGTGAGTGTTGGTTGAATTTGAAATACCCATTACATATCTTCCATACAGAAGTTGTTTTTTTTGCTTCTGTACAAATTTACGAACAAAGTATACAGTATATTGAAGTTTCACGACCTGTTTCTTTTCTTTGATCAAACACCATATTTCTCCACTTGTCATGCAAGAGAATGGTAACTTTTTAACCAATAGTTTCAAGTTTTCTGCATATTCCAAAACTCTGACTGCCTCAACATTTTCAATCGCAAACTGGCACTCTTTGAAAAATTTCAAATGCATCTAACATTTTTGCATTGTCAGTCTTTATTTCAGGCCAGTATAATGACTTTTTACATAGGCTTCAGCAACTGCATCCGGGTCACCATATGTCTTTGGATTTCTGCAGTCTTACATCCACTCTCTGCATTTAAATGTGAATACCCTGTGACAATCTTGTGCGCTTCTCCAACGGTGAACTGCGGCAAAAAGTGTAAACGTTTTTCAAATGAATCTATATTTACACAAATCCCTGTATTGAATTGACGCAAAAATTTGTGGTAGTCCCTAGGATTTCCTTCAATGCCTTCGGTTTGTTCAGTTCACGGGGTAATCTATACAGTGGGTTTCGCTTAATCCAATAGCCCATATGTCAGCGGAAAATTATCAGATTAGCCGAATATTTGACAAGCCGAATGGCTATTTACATAGCCAGTTGTACACCGAGATCTCTTTGGTTCAGTAGGACGAATTACCGAAAACAACCGAGAACCAGAGAAACTACCGAAAACAACCAAAAACACATGAAAATAGGGGTCAAATGCAGTTGTCTAGTGTATATATTGTTAATGTAGATACAGAGGAGCTTAACATTTGCAAGTTTTAATAATTTTTAACATGGACAAGTCAAATGGATGAAGAACGGCATCCGCTGTGAACGGCGAATTACCGAAAACATCTCTGAAATCACAGATTTTGAGATAAAAACGACGATTTGTATTATTTTTCTTCTATTTCATACACTACCTGACTCTTCAGAGGAAAATGTCGTTTAAAATATTTGTGAGTATGATATATATAGATCATTTAAATGAATGAAATTAGAATAGCTGAAATATTCGAATATGCGATATTAGATTAAGCGAAACCCACCGTATTCCAATGTTTGAATCAAAAATATGTGTTAGGAATGATGGATTTACAGAACGCACGCGTCGATTCACAATGTTCGGAGGTAAATTGTCATTAATGAAAGCATTCATAATATGTATCTAAATGAAAGTCGACAGTTTTCACCAAGTTTACATTGCTGAAAGAGTTTTCTAATTCCTGATCACGTAATTCACTCATTTCAAGGTCCTCCAAGAATTTAGTACGTGCATCACTCGGTTTTAATTTTCATTTCTTCTTTCATTTTCAGGTCTAGTTTAGCCTCTCCAACTTTCGTTTTTACCTCTGGTGCTGATATTTTGGCACGTGACTCTGCTTTTCATTGTCCTTCTTTGAGTTTTTTCTACAGAAATTTGGCTCGAAATTTTTGATACAATTGACAGTCTGGATTTCACTGATTTTTTTATCATTTGGTAACTGACGTCTTGACTGATTCATAAACCACTGTTCCACAGATTCTTTTAGAATCTGAAAACCCACATTACTATTCTGAAATTCACTGTCTTCTTCTCCATCCTTTGAAGAAAATTTCAAAGGTCATGATAATCTTCAAGTGAAAACAACAGTTTATCACAAGCTTTCACCCATTTCTTACAGAGTTCTTTCACATCATTTGATAAGGATATCAGTTCTTGAAAGCTGTCACTCAAAGTTTTGAGTCTACGATTACACCTTGGTCAGTATTTGGATTCTCTCTCCATGCCTTTTTCTGTTAAGGTTCGACGTCTCGTGTGTTCTCCTGTGGCTCCTTTCTGTCTTCGTCTTCTCAGCCATGACATCTGTTTCCTTGGAATCCATAAACGATTTCTTTTTTGATGTAAATATTGTACTCTCTCTCTCTCTCTCACACACACACACACACACACACACACATGCACGCACACACAAACACACACAAACAAAAACACACACACACACATGGAAAAAGATATGCATTTACATCAAGAACAGGACTTCGAAGTTGCACTCGATGATTATTGCGCGCGTAATAGTTTATGTAACGATATCGCATTTTGATATAAATTATACAATATAAAATTATAGAGGAATTTTATCTCGGAGCAATACGGTGATAGCTCTTGTAATTTCTTGACTGGACACACACACATGCGCGCGCGCACAAACACACACACACACACTTTAGATAAAAATATAGTGCACTTTCAGGCAATCGAAGCGAAAATAGGTAATATAGAATAATGATTATATTACCGTGGCTATCAACAGTAGACAATGACTATCAACATTAGACAGTGACTGTTAACAGTAGACAGTGACTGTCAACATTAGACAGTGACCGTCAACATTAGACAATGACCGTTAAAAGTAGACAATGACCATCAACAGTAGATTGATTGATTGCTTATATATTGTTTTACGTCCCGCTCGAGAATTTTTCACTCATATGGAGACGTCACCATTGCCGGTGAAAGGCTGCAAAATTTAGGCCTATGCTCGGCTTACAGTCTTTGAGCAGGGAGGGATCTTTAACGTGCCAGACCTCCTGTGACACGGGGCCTCTGTTTTTGCGGTCTCATCCGAAGGACCGCCCCATTTAGTCGCTTCTTACGACAAGCTAGGGGTGCTGAGGATCTATTCTAACAACCCGGATCCCCATGGGGTATCAACAGTAGACAATGACTGTCAACAGTAGACAATGACTGTCAACAATGGACAATAACCGTCAACATTGGACAATGACCGTCAACAGTAGACAATGACCGACAATATTAGACAGTGACTGTCAACAATAGACAATGACCGTCAACAGAAGATAATAACCGTCAGAAGTAGATAGTAATCGTCAACAGTAGACAATAACTGTCAAAAGTTAACAGTGACTTTCAACAGTAGACAATGACTGTCAACAGTAGACAGTCACAGTCAACAGTAGACAATGACTGTCAACAGTAGACAATGACTGTCAACAGTAGACAGTGACAATCAACAGAAGATAACCGTCAAAAGTAGATAGTGGTCGTCAGCAGTAGAGAATGACCGTCAAAAGTTGACATTGACTGTCAACAGTAGACAATGACCGTCAACAGTAGAGCTATACAACAGCAGGGCCAAGGTGATTCATGTGAGCGATGTGGCCCATGGGCATCTTGTTTATGAAAAGGCCGTGGTCCCTGAACCCCTTTGATTTCATTATGCCGTTTGGGAAATTTAACATACCAAAAAGAACCTTTGTGAGATCCAATCATCAAGGGTAGACTGACTGAGATCGTTCATTTGATCGCCCTCATAAAATACATCAAGTCATTACAAGCAACTGAAATCCTGAGAGATTGGAGGTTCTTTATCTTACTCAAATAATTGGTCCTACATATGATTGATAAAGCTTAGAATCGACTCAGAAATAAAATGGAATTCAAGTCGACTTTGCTGCTGCTGTTTCTAACACTAGTCCCAACTCCTGGTGTTAAATTCAGTTGTTCAAAATCAACATATTGTTCCATCTTCTTATGGGCTTCGTGGTCAGTCTGTTCCACTGGTTGTGGTCAAGGAATCAGATATCGTCTTCCTGGACTGTGCTGTCCAGCAGGCATTACTGCTGACACCATTTTCGAGGAATGTGCCGTAAAATTATGTCATATGACTGAGAGTGAGTACAATCAAACGGAAGTCTGCCGGACGACGGCCAAATGTTCTCCAGGTATAAACTAAATGGAAATGAGTATATTGTGTTGTGTTTTATTACAGCGAATCCGCAGAATATCAATTATGCGTTTAAATTTCGAGAACTTTTAGAGATCATAGCTAAAGATGGATGAAAAGTGTTTTTGCGATATTATTTTTGTTACCTTTTCAGGCCACCCACCTTCTGATCTGCATTTGTTCCTTTTATTGTGCTAACATTTAAACCTTTTCAACTTATTCTCAAATACTACAGAGCAATTTTTACCACTGAACGGTAAGGGGGGGGGGGGGGGGGGAAATGGCCCAAAACTTTAGAAAATGATGTAATAATTTTATTAAATCTCTTTACTTCAGGACATCCAGTATACAGACTGTGCATTCAGTACAGTCATGATGGATGAGAACGGAAATTTTGGTAATAATGCTGAAAAACATGTCGATTTGGTTAGGAATTATGGTGATGGGGCGGTGTTGTAGCTCATAATGAAATATTAGATTATTTTAATATGATCAAAAGCATCTTGACTAATGACCCTGGTGACACGGCGGACTCATACAGAACGAAAACACAACTTAATATATGGATAACTGGTTATCTTTAAGCATATTCTCGACTTTCGAACCTAAAATGTATATGGAGGGAAGCTTCTATCAAAATTTCAAACTCCTTGTTCTCACGGGGTCTTCGATGTTACGGTGGGGCTATATGATTCTCATCATTGCCCCTGAGTCACGGGTGCAGACCCCAGGACATTAATCATTTGAAAAGCTCTTTATACTACTGAATATTTCGCACAGAGACTTCTAATCATCTGTAGGCCTCTACAAAAAAGGAAAATGTTGATCCCTGCCAGGAATACAAGTCCCAGGGTGGGACTAAATGAATTATCTAGTAAAAATCTTAACTTTTAAAATTCTTCTTTAATCCCGAACATGTAGCAAATGAATTGCATAATAACTTAAGCCTAACAAACATCGTTACGTGTGTGTTGTCGCTTTGCCTGTCTGGACGTTATTTCCTGTCATCCTACTATCGGATAAGTAGTTGAAGCTTTCGGGGGGTGGGGGTAGGAGTCCCGAAAGCTACAGTTCTGCAGTTACACAGGAGAGAAAATATTTGGTTCAGATCGCAACTGCTGATACGTTATAGAAAGACAGTAGCACCTCAAACTTGGCAGAAAGGTTTCTCATGATCAGACAGTGTGTTGTGAACTTGAACCATGTTCATCTGGCCAGTTAAGATCTTGTTCCTTTGTCCTAGTCATGGTTTTATAAATGCATGGAGAAACAAGCGATCTGATTTCAAAAAAGGATGTCGTGTGTGTGTGTGTAGCGACGTACATTCATAATTGAAGCATTTTTTGTTCATAATCACCATCCTCACTGAGAAACATGTGTAATAATAGAATATTGGGATTTTTTTCGTGTTTTTTTTTTCTTTTCAGTTCTTGGAGAAACAAATTCTTTTAGACCTTTCGGTAAGTAAGACTTATCTGTTTGTTCTTGATGCAAAGTACTTTCTTAATCTCAGCTGAGATTCGGCTTCGGTGAAGGCGTCAGTCCAAATATCCAGCCGAACCGAATCTCAGCCGAAATTACGTACTTTCTGTGTTCGATTTTTTTTTTATTTATTATTATTATTTTTGTTTTTAAATTTTATTTATTTATTTTTTGTTATTTCAATGAAAGTTATACAGTTTATTTATTTACTTAATTTATATTTTATAATTTTTTTCAATTTATGTATAAATATATATAGGCCTCTCTCTCTCTCTCTCTCTCTCCACACACACACACACACACACACACACACACACACACACATATATATATATATATATATATATATATATATATACATATATATATTGCCGCAGAAATAAAAGAAGTTTGTGATGAGGTTCAAACCACTGTTGTTTTTTGTTGTTGTTGTTGTTGTTGTTTTTGTTTTTTTTTTTTTTTAAATAAAGGTTTTGTTACTTTGGTCATCGGGTCCGCCATTCTATTGACGACAGTGACGTCAGTTGGGGTGTGTATCGTGTTTGGTATCAAACGATACAGAAAAGGACAGAAGAAAACTCCGCGAAACTTGGTCACACCAGAGTGATCCGAAATGCATAGTGCACTTAGCCTGAGGATTGTTTGTTTTGGTTTAACTTTGTGTCTGCAAAATAAAACATCAAAGTAAAAGCGTTTGGATTTTGTTGAATCTGTAGAGAGTCATGATGTATTAAACATGCACTTCAAAGATATAATTTGAGCTTTACGATGCATAGATTTGGACACTGTCATGTGACAATTTATGAAACCAATTTTAATAGATTTCCATATCGTCCACTCTTGGTTTCCTGATAGCCATGCTTACTTTGATGTATATAAATATGTTGTAAATCGAACCAAACTATCCCTAGAGTCATGGTCTTCATATGCAGGGTTATTTAAACATTTCTAACCTTTTAAAGCGGTGGTCTTCCACGTGTTTATCGATTTTATCGTCATTCATTATTGATTTTATCGCCATTCATTACTCTCTCTCTCCATACCTGAATATTGATTGATTGTTTGTTTTACGTCCCGTCGAGAATTTTTCACTCATATTGAGACGTCACCAGCTGTAGGTGAAGTACCACAAATTTAGACCTATGCTTAGCGCTCAGGGCCGTAGCAGTGAGGGTTCTTTAACGTGTCAACGCCTACTGTGACACGGGACCTCCGTTTTTAAGGTCATATCCGAAAGACCCGTGATTCACACTTCTAAATGCCGAGCGTTTAGCGAAGGAGCAATCACTACCTATTTTTCGTCTTAGGTTTGACGCGGCCATGGCACGAGCGAACTCAAGACCTCCCGGATACGAAGCGAACGCTCTAACCACTGAGCTACCTCGACCGGTCCCCTGAATACATAAACGTTATTTTAATGATGGGTATAAATGCTGGTTGATTGGAATTTTAATGCATTACATTAATGTAAACGTCGCTGTTTCCTCGGCTCATTGTGTATGTACGTATTGATAAGTAATGGCCGATAAATGTCATCGGTGTTCAAGTTGTTTATATCACTGAAAAACAAAATGTTCAATTAAAAAAAAAAATACCCTAGCATATATGGAGCGCCAGATTAACATAAACTCAAATAACTGAAGATATCTTTAATTATACGAAATTTCAATTCACTTGATGCGCACAATAATTTATTTACAGATCTCTTCAATTATAATTAATGGTATCTTCAATTCTGATTATTGTGTGCATTAATTGAATTGATGAAAGCAATAATTGTTCTGCTTTCAAACGAATTGATGATATCAACAATTGTATCGATACGCGCTACAGTTCTTTGAATAGAGCAATTTAATTCAATGAATGCGCGCATCAGTTAAATTAATGCTAGCAGTAAATAATATTATTGTTGTCTTCGACTGAAATAACGATATCATTCATTATTTCATTAGATGCGCGCAATAATTCTTTCAGAGAGAGCAACTATATAATTAAGAGATATTTGCAATTCAACATATCCACAACTGAATTAATGATCTCTTTAATTGAATTGTTGCTCTCTTTAAAAGCACTGATGCACGCATTAATTCCTTGTACAAAAGCATTGTAAATTAAGTAAATATATCTTCAATTGAATTAAAGATATCATCAAATCATTTATAGCGAGCTCTAGATTAATTTTTGCGAGCAATATTTCCATCACATTGATACTCTCATCAATTGATTTGATGAGAGCAATAAATCAATTGAAGCGCGCATTAATTCAACTGATGAGAGCAATAATTGATTTGATGCGCGCATTAATTCAATTAATAAGAACAATAGTTGAATTGATAATATCTTCAAAAATTAAAAATATCTATAATTATTTGAGTTTATGTTAATTTGGCACCCCATACGCTTTTGGGTTATTACATCTTAATATCTTCGTTGTTTAATCTTTCATATGCAATGTTTTTACATTGCACGGTTACTGGACATCTGAAAAATCTACACATCACAGTCTACGTGGTGATTTTCATGTGTTGTAAGTCGTTTACCTATATCAATTTTCTTTGAATAGTTTGAATCCAGCATCAAAAGTAATGTCAAATCATACCGCCAATTAACTGAATCCTTGATCCCCCCCCCCCCCCCCCCCCCCCCCCGAGAAAGCCGATACTGAAACGTATACGATATTATGATGATTATTGGCCAATATTATGAACCCATACAGTACAAAGAACATTAATATTGTACTTGAGAGAGAGAGAGAGAGAGAGAGAGAGAGAGAGAGAGAGAGAGAGAGAGAGAGAGAGAGAGAGAGAGAGATGCATACGACACATAACACAATTTGGTTCACACAATGCATTAAAATATTGATTGTGAGTGGAGAACAATAATAACAATAATACAAAAACTAGTGTACTATTGCCATTATTTGAATATGTAGAGCTAGGTCTAGTACATGCTCATTACCCGTACCAAAAGTTTCTGGATCCGTTCCAAACTTCACTTTACAGAGTTACTTATCCTATTCTACCTCCAAACATAGAAGATCTGACTACGGAAGTAGGTGGCGAGATGCGAAATGACGTGATATAATTTTGAGTTGGAAATGTTTACATTCAGAAAAAGATCGTTCAGAAGGAGAGGTGCAAATCTAGGAGCATAGTTCCGAAAAAATGTCGGACACCGAAGAGTTTGGACCGCTGGAAACAGCGTCCACCTCATCCTCAGGTACTGTAGGTTGTGTTCTGCATCAGAAACTGCTGCTCATTAATATCGATCGGTGTCAAGAGAAAATGAATTGTAATTTTACATCCTTTTATATCAAAATTTTTGTTTTGTATGGAAATAGTTTGTAAGTATTCATTAATGAAAGTGCACACAGACACAGTGTGTCTAGACCTATCACAGAGTATAACACAGATATTATATTTGGTCGACGCTTTTTGCTCGGTAGCCGGGTATTCAAGTAACGAATGGCTTTGTACCCTGCTTCTGGACAAATAGCCTATATTATCTGTTACGTACCCGGATGTTAAGTGCCTGAATCGGGAATCGATGAATTCTGGCAACCGAGAGCTGATCTGCACTAAAAGTTGTAATTTTGACCGATGAACTCGCATAGAAACAGCGTGCCACAAACATTTTCAACCCTTTTCAAAGTTTGACTAGTCTCTACAAGGTGTCACAAAATTAATGTCATCTTAATCAGGATAATCAATGGTAATCCATGGAGTAGTTTGTCCGGTAGTATAATAATTAGTCCTGTTCTAAACACTGCTTGATGCACTTGAAAAGTTCAAATTAAAAATCAATTCAAACACCAAGCATATCTTCCAAACAGTATGAATAATATGTGAAATAGTTATTTGTTGTTGCCTGGTATATTAAGTGAAAACAGACATGCAGCTGCTGTAAGTCTATTCATCTGACAGCGGGCAAATAGCTGTTTGTTACTTTGGGTACATGGCCAACGGGTGAATAGCCACTCCCATTATATTACAGACATTTAGTAAATACAGTGTTAGTTAGAATAATCTGTGTCCCCCTTGCCTGCAGATCTGTAAATGTAGCTACTTTGGAAAAATTGGAACAAAGTAGAAAGCTGCTGATCCACCCTTTATAAAAACCTTTGGTTTACAGCATAGTTTTTCCTGGACAAGGTTGAGGTCTTGCTTTGCTGTATTCTTGCATTAGTATCTCAGAATTTTAATATCAGAATATTTCTTACATATTTCCTACAAGTCTTGTGCCCAAGCCCCATGCGAATCAAAAACTCACAGCCTCAAGTTATTTCATCATTTAGTCATGTTAGATAGCCCCTTTGATTATTGTACCTATTTATAATTTTGCAACTCACGATTCATGAATCCTTTGAAAGTTTATGCTTGTAATCCATATATGCCAGACTATTCACTGGCACAGTTAAATACACAATATATTAGGATAAATTGAATGCCCTGTAACCATGGTAATAAACAGAAAGCCACATGCATCAAAATGACATGAAAATGTTCATTGCATCAAATACATCTGCATTCTCTCTCACATATATATATATATATATGTGTGTGTGTGTGTGTGTATGTATATATATATATGTGTGTGTGTGTATATATATATGTGTGTGTGTGTGTATATATATATATATATATTATAAAATTTAAGTTATTTTTTTCAAAATGTTCACACACTGCTCTTGAATTCCAATATACTAGGCGTTTCCACTTATCATAATTTTTTATACCTCTAATTATAAATTTTCTCTGATCTCTGCAACTCCATTGTCAATATAGAAAACTGAGTGACAGAGATGGAGATCCGACTAATGAAACTATAAGTCAATATTGAAACCTGTTTAAGCAATTCTATATTAAATTAACAGAACTGAGATGATTTCATCCATAATGTTTCACTAAAAAGATTTATAGTGTATAATGGTTTACATAGGCATTATTGTTTTAATTTAATATAAGTATGGAAATCAATGGGGTTCAAATTGACTGGCTATGTAAAATGGGTACAGCAACAAACAAAATTATTTAAAATTGTGAGTTTTCAGTTCATATGTGACTTTTAAGTAAATGTTTGAAGGTGTGTTTGGACACAAGAGTTATGGGAAAATATCTAAAGTCTAGTTTACATTTGGTCTGCGATGCTCCCACAGAGCTCATAACCTGGCCATTCCATGCAGCCTCCATATGATGTTAGGCAGTGGCTGTGAGATTTTCTTACAGAATAATGGGTCTGTGTCCTGTACGATTTTGTGTAGTTTAAAGTTAAACAAGTTTTCAAACATTGTAAAACTAGAGATTTGCTGTAGAATGTATTGTGTGGTCCCCATTTGGTTGTTTTATGGAAGCCATGTGCTGATTGGACAGGAAATGCACAAGATTTGGAAAATGTTTGGGGCCAAAAGAATGGTGTAGCCTCTGCATGAAAACTGTGGACTCAGTACAGTATCTGTGGGGTGATTGTGGAGATCATATGGAAAATGTTTTATAACGTCAAATTATTCAAACAATCTCTGCATGGCCACCATGTGGATTTGCAACCTTTCCCAGAGAGCCCACATAAGAAAATGACATGATGACTGTATAAATGTAAATATGGAAATCATAAAAATCACACGGAAAATCATAGATAGATTTATCAAATAGCTGCTGCGACAAATGTAATCTAGGCTTTAGAAAATTTTTGATTTTAAAATTTTGAGACAACGGTGTAAGAAAACAGCAATATAATGTGATAAGTCCTCAACAGAAATAGCTGTGGCATCAGTGGCCTAGTGGTTAGGCTGTTAGACTCTCAACCAAAAGGTTGTGGGTTCGAGTCCTGGCCGTGGCAGGGCCGACAGTGTGTCCTTGGGGAAGGCACTTTACACAAATATCCTCACTCCACCCAAGTGTAAAAGGGGTACCTGGTTATAGACAGTGAAAGATTTTGTTAGCATATTAGTGCTCTAGTGCCTTAATGGCAGCTTACACTTAGAAAGCTTTGGAATTTTATAAGGTTTGCTGGGGTAATAATGTATTGTGAAGTGATTTGAGCAACCTATGCTGGAAAAGTGCTATGTAAAAGCCAATCCCTATTACTACTACTATAATTCAAGGGTGTTTATAAGAGGTGGATATGTAGCTCTTTGGTCTGTCTCAGTTTTTTTCCATAAAGCTACAGATATAACTAAAGATCATTTTATCAACTACAATGTGACTAGCATATATGTTTTATACAGAAAACAGTTACATCATTCTTGTAAAGAACTTCCTACAGGCCTATAACTGTGTTATTATCTTAACCACCACAGTAAAATGTAATAATGAGCATGGTTGTATGAATTGTGTTTGGTTTCAGATGAGGTAACACAACTGAGAGAAAGGGTGAAAATCCTGGAGCAGAACGAAGCAGAATTTGGTCAAAAGAGGGCAAAGTTCAAGGAGATTTACTTACAGAAAGAAAGTAATTAAACATGATGTGGCTCCCTTCATTTTATTGCATGTGAGGTGTATCACAACTCTTGTGTATTTTTCATGTGGAAATTTTGACAAATATTTGAGAAAACTTTTCTCATAAATCATAAGATTGTAATGTAGTAGTATTTGATGGTGGTGAGAAAACCTAGCAGTATTATTTTCAGTTTGCACAATATATCTTTTTCAGAGGAACTGGAAGCTGCGAAGGAGAAACATGAAGCAACAGAATCGGAGCTGAATTCTGTGAGGGAGGAGCTTGAGCGACTGACAGGGGAGCTGGAGGGAATTAAAACAGCTGTTGCATACTCTGAGTCTAACAAAGAGGATGAGATTGAGGCCATCCGACGACAGTGTAAGGAGGAGATAGACACATTACAATCATTACTTAATGGTAAGTTAACAATTACCTAACAATAAGTTAATCATTACTTAGCAGTGAGTAATTGTAGCTGAAGTCTTTGTACAACAGGGTCATTACTTAATGGTGAGTTATAGCTAAAATCTTTGAACAACAGGATCATTACTTAACAGTAAGTTTTAGTTGAAATATTTGTACAACAGGATCATTACTTAACAGTAAGTTATAGCTAAAATCTTTGTACAACAGGATCATTACTTAACAGTAAGTTTTAGTTGAAATCTTTGTACAACAGAAATGAAGGTTGAGCTAACATTATGTTTGTCTCATACATTAAATATCATAAGTGTGTGAAAACTTTTACTATCAATCTAGACAATAGGTCCTAACAGAAGGACATGTTTACATGACTCATCTGTTCTCCATAGGATATGAAAACAAAAATTGCATATACTGATCTAAATTGCTCAGTGATGAATTTTAGAAGTTTCATTTATGCATTTTCTGTACAAAGTAAGTATTAAAATAAGTAATTAAATTTTATTTATTTATATACATTAAAACAAATCAACACAAGCTTTTGAACCAACTTTCACATATATCGAAGGTAGAAGACAGTTGCATACATGTAGCGCTAATATAATTATATACAAACATTTTACAGATTAAGGAGGTATATGCTACATCATCATAATGGCTAATTTCCTTTTAAAACACAAATGAAAATATAAATATCTGACCAGAGGTTTGATGGTTTTCATGAACTCTGTAATGTTGTTTGACATTAATTACATGTTGTATGACAGACATTACTTTAGACATGATATACATGATGAATGACAATGTTTGACATTATGTGTTTGTTGAATGATGTAATGTTTGACATATGTATGTTTTAAGACATATAAAGTTTGTCTATATGAATTACTTTTGACATTTAATACATGTATGTTGTATGATATTACTTTTGACATTATATACATATTGTGTAACATTTAATACATGTATGTTGTATGATATTACTTTTGACATTATATACATATTGTGTAACATTCAATATATGTATGTTGTATGATATTACTTTTGACATTATATACATATTGTGTAACATTCAATATATGTATGTTGTATGATATTACTTTTGACATTATATGCATATTGTGTAACATGACGTTTGACATTATATACATATTGTGTAACATGACGTTTGACATTATATACATATTGTGTAACATGACGTTTGACATTATATACATATTGTGTAACATGATGTTTGACATTATATGCTTATTGATGGTATTTTGTTTGACATTATATATATAGTATGATGTTATGTTAGACATATATATATATATATATATATATATATATATATATATATATATATATATATATATATATATATATATATTATGTGACAGCATTTTTGACATAATATACATGTTGCATGACATAATGTTTGACATATGTAATGTTTTATGACATGATATTTGATATAATATGTAATGTTATATGACATTATGTTGACATATATATTATATGTTGTATGACAGTATGTTGACATATATTTTATGTTATATGACAGTATGTTGACATATATATTATATGTTGTATGACAGTATGTTGACATATATTTTATGTTGTATGACAGTATGTTGACATATATTATATGTTGTATGACAGTATGTTGACATATATTATATGTTGTATGACAGTATGTTGACATATATTTTATATGTTGTATGACCTTGTTTTACAGAGGTTAGAAATGAAGCATCTACATCCACAGCCATGCAGTATGAACAAGAACAGAGGAAACTTAAAGAACTGTGTGAAAAGTATGAGGAAGAGGTGCGAGATTTACGGAGTCGACTCAACCAAGACGGGTAAGTTTTCAAGGGGGGGGGTGTGTAAAAACAAATTTAAAATATGCTCCATTTGATCATGATTAATTTTATTTTATGATTGTTGTAAAATAGAATGTTGCTGACCATCAATAAAGGTAAACTAAATGTGCAATGATAGATCAGTAGGTCCACTAATAAACACCGTTGCTGATGTTCATCAGAGTTGTCTTGTAAGCATTCAGTCATGTGATACTTATATACTCATAAACTTTCTCAGAGTCTTTCAGAAGTTACAATTAAGATATATCACACTCTGCACAGTATTACATAATTACTAGATCATGATTTATCCTGTTTACACATTAATTACTTGAATGTTCTTGTATGTATACACTTTGTGAAAGCAGTATTATATATGTATATATACAAGGAATTTCTGTAGCGTGTATTGTATATCATACATTTATGATTAGGAAAATTGCTTGCATGGTTTGTCTTTTTAATTACGTCATACACATATTTAGTTAAAAAAAAGTTTATGTGAACAAAAATACACATATTCAGTTCCATTCCATTAAAAATATCTTCTCTTTTTTTTATAAATTTTGAAATGCATTACATTTTATGGTTTAAAATAGGAATAGTTTAAAACATGTCACACTATATATACAATTCTCACCTTTTATATTTCAAGTACTGATTAGTATATGCTGTGTATATTTTGTGACTTCTGTAATAGTGTATGAGCTCTTTTGTAACCGAACTACATAATTATGTATTAGCCTATAAACTAAATCATATATCAACTAATTCAAATTATTTTATAATCTTATCAGATTGCAAAACCATTCAGATTCCTAACAGTACATATAGTGAAGATGCTTATAGCGAAGTGCTGGGGATGAACAATTTCTATTCATTATAAACATAGCTCATTATATTCTGAGAGTTCATAATATGATCTAAAACTACACCTGGGAATAAAAATCACTTCACAGTAAGCATGAATTTGTTATAAACATGTTCATTGTAACCATGATTTTCTGTATAAACATTTTAATGATTAATACTATTTATCTTGTGTTCTTTTTCAGAGAGGGGTTTTTGTCCTCTGTTGCTAAGCAACTAAAACAGATGGCGCCAGGTTCACTGACAGGAAGTAGCTCCAATCTGGCTCAGGAACATGAGAGTCTGGAAGATGACATGAGAAAGGTCAGGGTTAGGACAGGAAATTTTATGGACTTTGTATTGATTTTAACATTTGAAGGTTTGATTTGATTGAATTTTTGCTTCAAGTTATTTGATTCCCATTTGTCAAAGACAAGTAATGTAATTTAGTATAGCTCCATGTCTCAGTGAGAAGTAAAGCTATTTCAGTGCTGAGCAAAACACAATATAATGCAGGCTCAAGCTGATGCAGAGATTCTGAAGTCAGTGGTTATGCCTCTAGAGGAAGAGATAAAAAAACTGAAGGATCAACTGCAGGAAGCTCGAGAGAAATTCAAACATGCGACTCCAGACACGCAGTCACTGTCAGAAATGGACCAGTCCAGGGACCCAGAGGAAAGGGTAAGGTTTATATCCCACTGATAGCTGTTTTCTTCCAGCATGTTTATGTTTATGTTGTACAGTGTCCAAACTGGCCTCTGAGTACTTTGGTGAGTACTTTGGTGCTCTGTAAATTCTTGTCACAAAATATAGTTCCTTATATTTCTTAACAAATCCTTTATCAATAATTCCCTGTAGTCCAGATACTGTGCATTCTGTATAGTGGCTGGCTTGCACAGTTCTTATCAATTGGCTTTAGTTATCATGATTAAATTAACCACTTGATGATACTCCTAATTGTCACAGTCAATCGCATTCAGTTTACATCAGCCACTTGATGATACTCCTCCTAATTGTCACAGTCAATTGCATTCAGATTACATTAGTTCCCAGCTGCTCTTAACTTACTCCAATTATCCTATTTATTGATACACTAGCCACTCTACAGTGACCTACCTGTCATTTTGAGTTATTGTCAAGGTTGATTGCATGCAGTATACACAAGTGATGTCTCTGGGGAAACCTCAGGTAAATAAAAGTGTGAAACTGGAGGTGAGTTGAACTCAGTTTCAAATAAAAACTTTCAAAATCACAGAGACAAGAACTGACATTAAAAGACAAAATTTAAATTAATAAGTAAATGCAATAAGTTGCCACCAAAAATAATACAGAAAGAACTGGCAGGAAATTTTCCATTGGAACATAAACCGTGAGTAATCTCAAATTAAAATTTTTTTACTGATGTCAATTTACAAGTGTTGGATCTGGAAAACACTAGAGGTTTGTTAGTGGCTTGAAGTATTGAGAACTGAATGAAACAATGTTTAAATGGTTTGAACAGGCTAGAGTGAAGAATATTCCTATAAGTGGTCCAATAATTCAAGAAAACGCATTACAATTTGCTGAGAATTAGGGTTTGCAGACTTTGATAGTGTCCACAGGATGAAAGTTTTAAGAAAGAATTTAACATTGTCAATTATTCTGAGGTTTTAAAGTGCATAATCAAGTTTTAAATTTTGCAAAACAACATGATGATAATTACCTAATCCCAACACAAGATTTGAAATCTACAACTGAAAACAAAATAATTTTAACATAAACAAAATCCACTTAAACAACACTGGAATCTTAATCTATTTCAAGAAATGAATCAGGTTTTTACATCTAAGCAAATATGTGAATAACTGTATAAGTTAGAATGTACATGTAAATAAAACATTGACACATTCATAATGGTATAATAGATTTTCTGCATTTTGAATTATTTTGCAATATAATGAAATTTTAGCAATCATTACATCAGGATGTATAGACAGTGAATACTCTACTTATATATGTCAACATTCTGGACTCTGCATTCTATGTAAACTGGCCAATTTCTTCGAAACCAGACAGATTTTGTGTAGACAGATTATACTGTACATATGTTATGTTTTATTACTTTTAATGCTGTGTATATTTTGGTGTCCCCCCCCCCCCCCCAATACTTTGGTTTATTGTTTGTACAGATTTCATGCATTATTACAGTAAAGCAGTGTGATTTTATATGTTCTGTAGAAGTACAGTTTGTAGAGATGTTTTGTTTTACAACTTTAGTTTAGTGTTTGTACAGATGGTTTGTTCTGGTACTTTTAGTTTAGTGTTTGTATAGATGTTTGTTCTAGTACTTTGGTTTAGTGTTTGTAAATATGTTTGATCTGGCACATTGGTTTAATGTTTGTACAGGTGTTTTGGTCTGGTACAGTATTTTAATTTAGTGTTTGTAGAGATGTTTTAGTCTGGTACTTTGATTTAGTGTTTGTACATGTTTTTTTGTGTGTTACTTAGGTTTAGTGTTTGTTCATGTTTTGTTCATGTACTTTGGTTTAATGTTTGTACAGATGGTTTGTTCTGGTACATTGTACAGATGTTTTAATCTGGTACAGTATTTTGATTTAGTGTTTTTACAGATGATCTAGTATTTTGGTTTAGTACTTGTACATATGTTTGATATGGTACATTGGTTTAGTGTTTGTTCAGGTGTTTTGGTCTGGTACAGTGTTTTGATTTAGTGTTTGTACAGATGTTTTAGTCTGGTACTTTGATTTTAGTGTTTGTATAGATGTTTTGTTTTAGTACTTTGGTTTAGTGTTTGCATAGATGTTTTGGTCTGGTACTTAGGTTTAGTGTTTGTATAGATGTTTTGTTTTAGTACTTTGGTTTAGTGTTTGCATAGATGTTTTGGTCTGGTACTTAGGTTTAGTGTTTGTATAGATGTTTTGTTTTAGTACTTTGGTTTGGTGTTTGTATAGATGTTTTGTTTTAGTACTTTGGTTTAGTGTTTGTATAGATGTTTTGGTCTGGTACTTAGGTTTAGTGTTTGTATAGATGTTTTGTTTTAGTACTTTGGTTCAGTGTTTGTATAGATGTTTTGGTCTGGTACTTTGATTTAGTGTTTGTACAGATGGTTTGTTCTGGTACTTTGGTTTAGTTTTTGATCTGGTACATTGGTTTAGTGTTTGTACAGATCTTTTGGCAGCCGTAAAATGGCTGAAATATTGTCAAGTCAGCTAAAAAACCCAATCAATCAATCTTTTGGTCTGGTACATTTTGGTTTAGTGTTTGTACTGGTGTTTTGTTTCAGTATTTATTATTGCATTTATTCAGATGTTTTTCAGGTAGCGCACTAACAAATTTTGTTGAAATGATGTGTTAAACATACTCAAATTGCTTAATTATTTATATAATCAGAATTATGTTACATGTAAGCATGTGTTCAATCTTCAGATATAACAGACAGTAACACAGATGAATATGATAACAGATAAATATGATAACAGATGAATATGATAACAGATAAATATGATAACAGATAAATATGATAACAGATAAATATGATAACAGATGAATATGATAACAGATAAATATGATAACAGATAAATATATTTCATTCAGATTAAGGAACTACTGAAGTATCTACAAGCAGAAAAAGCTTCAAGAAAGGACTTAGAAATGTATGTGGCAGTCCTGTCCACGCAAAAGAATGTGTATGAAGACGAGGCAGATAAACTCAAGAAGGACTTAAACGATGGTGAGGTTTAACTGACTGAGGCCAGTGTTTTATAGGAATTTCTTTTTAGAATTAAATTAAGGAGGAGAGGAAAGAAAATAAAAGCAAATAAAGTTTCCAGTTGACAATAAAAAATAAATATGAGATAAAATGCAAACATTGTCATGAATACTTTATTTTTCGTACATCCACAATGGGAATGATAACCATACTGCAGACTTCTAACATGATTAACTCAAGCTTAAAAAATTTCAGTGTATTTAACTGATACTGAAGATATGATAAACATCAAAGTTTGAGAAGGTGCTTAACATACATATTTTACAGGATTTGAAAATATTTACAAATTTATAAATATATATGCTATTTAAAAAGCAAGTCATTTTATGCTTATACATACTGATATTGATGTTATGGTATGCATTAGCATGATAAAGTGCCCTCGC
This sequence comes from Ostrea denselamellosa, assembly GCA_024699665.1. Classification (NCBI taxonomy): domain Eukaryota; kingdom Metazoa; phylum Mollusca; class Bivalvia; order Ostreida; family Ostreidae; genus Ostrea; species Ostrea denselamellosa. The sequence continues at coordinate 2,922,864 of JAMZEH010000041.1, forward strand.
ACTCACAGCTCTGACCTTGAATGTTATACATGGGTCAAAATTTGTGGCACTTCACCTACAGCTGGTTCCGTCTTTGTATGGGTGAAAATTTTCAAATGGGTTTTACAATCTCATATAAAAAAGCCTAACATACATAAAAGCATGAAGCATATTATAAACATTTCATTCTTTACAAAAAAGGAATATATACCACCTTTGTCAGCATTTAACCAAGAAATTTTGCTCATGCACATTCTAGCAGGAAATATTTTCTTGACTTACAACACTCTGTTACAGTGTGTAAAATACTGGAGGAAGAGAAAAGATGCCATGAGGATTTACGTCAGACTTGGCAGATGGCCAATGACCAGTTCCTGGAATCTCAAAGGTTGATGATGATGGACCTTCGGCGAATGGAGTCTGTGCTGACTGTGGAACAGCAGCGGCAGATTGGAGGTACACATTCCATGAGATGTGTTTTATTATTTCCAGAGTGTGTGTATGTTTATAATGACAATTAAACTTCACACGTTAAACTTAGTCTGAAGTGAAAAGTCAGAAAATGAGAAATCATAGCGGGAAAGGGTTGAAAAGAAAACATGACCCCATGAAATGAAGAGAGAAAAAAATTTAAAGGAAATAGAAGGATGCAATATTAAAAAGGCATGTGTTTGGCATATTTGAATGCATGGTTTGAAAATGCTTTTGGATTTTTATATCAACAAGTATACCAAACCCCCCTGAAGGGTTGAAGGTTGCACAGAATGTGTGGAATTCATTTCTCTCAGTACAGCTGTATGTTACATCACCTCTGACTATATCTTGTTAATGTTATCACACTGAGGATTGACCTTTCACCCCGCCCTTTGACCGCACACTGAATTTCTTAAATCATAAGATAATATACTGGAAGACACAGATTCCCTAACTCATTTATGAGTGATATTTTGAATACTACATCTGCATACAATCACTACTGTGCAAGCAGAATTAAGAACACAGAAATAGCAGAACAGGTCAAATAATGAACAAGTATACAGATGTGAATTGGTTTCTTATAAGTAACAGGTACATCACTATAGAAGTGTACAACTCCAGCTTCTCACTATGAACTAATATGGGGGGCCTCCGTGGCCGAGTGGTTAAAGCATTGCTCTCAAAATCACAAGGCCTCTCACCTCTAGTCGTCGCGGGTTTGAATCCCGCTTACGCCGATATCTGTGAGAAAATTTGCCAGTTTACTTTCGGAAGGTCGGTGGTCTCTTTCCGGATACATTGTATCTGGGTTCTCTCCTCCACCTACAAAAACTGGACGCCACCAGATTACTGAAATATTGTTGATTGTGGCGGAAAACAAACAAACAAACAATCAATGAACTAATATGGAGATAAAGCTGTACATTTTGTATGCCTATTCTTTGTTAGTATTTATAACCTTTTTGTGAGAATAGATTGTCAGCATGTTAATGATATAAAAAAAAAAATTAAAGATCACACTAATACAGATGCTCTGTTCATCTCTGAAATTCTTCCTCAATCTATAGCAGTAAATTAACTACATGTAATGTTAGACATGGTATATCTGGAGGAGGGATTTAAAGAAGGAAAGAGTAAATCCTCTCCTCTTTTGCTTGGAAATCTTTAACCAAAAAAGGTCATCTTTTACCATTTTGGGATCTGCAACCTATCCTTTTGAGTACCAAAAAGGTACCATTTTGGGCTGCAGCCCTGCCCCCCCCCCCCCCCCCCCCAAAAAATGATTAGGATCTGTCCACTATACTGTGCATGAAATAGAAGTATTCTGCAAGCAGCATGCCAGTTATTACCTCTAAGATTCATGTCAGAACATGACTGAGCTAGAAAAATTTCAACATTCCTCCTCCAAATCCAAGATCCATGTCAAAACATGGCTAAGCTAAAAAAATTCCAAAATTCCTCCTCCAGATTCAAGATTCATGTCAGAACATGGCTAAGCTAGAAAAATTCCTAAATTCCTCCTCCAGATTCAAGATTCATGTCAGAACATGGCTAAGCTAGAAAAATTCCTAAATTCCTCCTCCAGATTCAAGATTCATGTCAGAACATGGCTAAGCGAAAAAAAATTCCAAAATTCCTCCTCCAGATTCAAGATTCATGTCAGAACATGGCTAAGCTAGAAAAATTCCAAAATTCCTCCTCCAGATTCAAGATTCATGTCAGAACATGGCTAAGCGAAAAAAAATTCCAAAATTCCTCCTCCAGATTCAAGATTCATGTCAGAACATGGCTAAGCTAGAAAAATTCCTAAATTCCTTTTCAAAACTGTTTCAAAAGTTGTGAATAGGAATTTTTCTAGAAGTTGGAGGAGGGATTATTTAAGAGAAGAATGTTCTTTAAAGTTGTGCAAATTTTAGAAAGAATAAATAGCAGAATTTAATACTGGAGTGCAACCTTTATGCAACAGGTGTTGGGAAAAGATAGTTTATCCACTGAGTAATGGTCACCACACACGATTGATATAAAAAGCGGTAACTCACTTGCATGTGTTGAAGAATCTAACATTAACAACATTTGATACAAACTATTTTCAAAAATTATGAAAATGAAAGGTAAATTTACGTTTTCAAAAGTAAAATGAAAACAATTTACTATATGGAATTTGATTTATTTCTATGATTTCTGAATTTGGTCCAAAACAGTGGAATAATATTTGTTGATTATATAGGGAAGGGTAATTTATTTCAACTTCTGAACATCACAGAAAATTTACAAGTATAGATGTTCTTATTACAACCAAAATAAGCCAAATTATATGATCAACCCATGCATCCATTTTTTTGTTTGTATCAAGTGTCCTTAATTACCTCCGAGATTTGCTTTCATTGAAGGAAGTCTGTAGTATTTTGATGACATTTAATTTTGCATGCTGTTCCTAGAGCTCAAGATGAAGGACAGGAAGAGAGAGGCCCAAGAAAAGCGGGTCAAAGATTTGGAAGAAATGCGAAATAAACAACAACAGGAACAAGAGCAGCGTAAACTAGGTATTATATGAACCTTATTGTAACTAGGTGTCATATGAAGCTTATTGTAACTAGGTGTCACATGAAGCTTATTGTAACTAGGTGTCACATGAAGCTTATTGTAACTAGGTGTCACATGAAGCTTATTGTAACTAGGTGTCACATGAAGCTTATTGTAACTAGGTGTCACATGAAGCTTATTGTAACTAGGTGTCACATGAAGCTTATTGTAACTAGGTGTCATATGAAGCTTATTGTAACTAGGTGTCACATGAAGCTTATTGTAACTAGGTATTATATGAAGCTTATTGTAACTAGGTATGAAATGGTGGTTATCATAAACTAGACATGACCTTGAGCTTATTGTAAACTAGGTGTTATAGGAAGCTTATTGTAAATTAGGTACACAGTGTATGGAAGTTATTGTGAAAGAGTTATTATATGGCATTTCTTGTAAACAAGAGTGTATCGTGAAAGAGTATTATCTGGAACTTACAGTAAACAAAATATCACATAACTAGGTATGTGACGCTAATTGTTTTTGTTTTAAACTAGATATTATATGGAGCTTATAGTATATGGAGCTTATCATAAACTAGTTGGAAAACAACTCTTTCCATAGAAACTCAACTTTAAATAAATATATTAATCTATCTGAGTGTAGTGTGGAGATTATATTAAGCTCAGTATTATATTATGGTTGAACTTTGGATATTGTGAAGAATTTAGGTCAGTCTTTTGAATTTCAATATATCTGGAGTAAACTGTTATTAGTATTGACACTTTGCCAGGTATTCAAACCTGGAGATTAATTTTTCTGTGAAATGATTGGCTAAAATTATCAGTGAACTTAATTATAGACAATAATTATGAGACACTACACTAATTTTGAGATCTGTCAATGAAAAATAAACAAATAAAAATGTTTAGTTTCTTTATTCATACCTCGGATAAAATAAAGTTTTATGATTGAATATTACCTGGGAAACAAACTATTAAAGTTTAACCACCCTCAAGCGGTATATAGAGTTATATCCAGTTACTTTGAAAATTAAAACTGTTTGTTAAAGCATCAATTTCCAGACTGGTCCTGTGTGCTCTTTCGAAAGTCAACTGTTGTATGTATTGAGTCATTACATACAGCCACATTTTAATTGCTGTTTGATTGTCACTATTTTCGTTGCGGGGGAAAAAATGTGAAAATTACAACTGTAGTGAATATAACCTAGCCATAATATTTATATAGAACGGACACGAAAATGTTTTCTAGGCTGACAATTATAAAACTGTATACAGTATGACACAGTTCAACCATTGTTTCTGAGTATGGCACTGAGATTTTGTAGAAGTTTTATATCACTTGGATATATAGTATTTCACATACTCGGGCTAAATCCAAGAAAAACTTTTAACTGGACACATAACCTTACAGAATTCCAGTTTAATTGTCCTTGAGTCAATTTCTAGTGCTTTGAGTGCCTATTACAGTTTTAGATTTAAAAACTAAAAAATTATTTGTTTGTCCTCAATGGACCCACTAAAATAATGAATGCCTGACACAGAAGATGGGGGAGGGGGGGGAGGTTGCACTTATTTATTGTGATTTTTATTTTACTTATTTTTAGCTATTGGAGTTCTAGTTTTCTGTTTATTTTATGATCATTTCCTAGCTTTCAAAACACCATTTGAAGACTTTATAACTTCTTCAAAAGAAAAGATTTTGTCTATCAACTTCCCTAGAATTTTAATTCAGAATTGGGAGAGGGCAAATGAAGATGTTTGTGATATGCAAACACTCAACCTCTCAGGATACAATTGGTTCCATAGTAGAATTCATACTATAGTGCATTGCTTACATAGTTTTAGTTGCTGAAATTGATATGAACGTACTAGAATTCCCCTACTTATTTTGTAACCTTAGTTCAAACTACTGATATAGAGAAATTGCTGTGTTTATTTTCATGATTTAAATTCCGTGTTGTGGAAGTATGTATTGCTTTCATTAAGATTTGTCTGATTTTTTTGAGGGATGTGAATTGTTGTATTGCTATAGTTGTAGAAGCCCTAATCAATAACTTAAGGAGGTTAAACAGACGTAAGTGTGATGTCATCAAAAGCATGAAGATTTGTGGACTGCATATCTGTTTATAAATTGTCTTTTTTAGCATGGCAACATTAGCACTTTCTAATTTATGAAAGTTTAACAATATGTTCATTGCTATTTATTTTTAAGCAGAATTCATTTGCATGACTGTTTAATTTTTCAAACAGTTCAATTCCAGGTTTTAATTTTAGCCATCTTAGATACATCAACTTAGTTATCTTTCATCTGTATTAAATGATACATGTATACAAGTATATTGTTATATACAGGAAATTTATCTGAGATATCTAAAGTATACTATGTAGAAACCACTAATGATATAAAATCCACTAAATTAAATAATAAATGTTCCATTAGCGAATGCATTTGTGTTCGCTAATGAAAAATTTATATCATTAATGATGCACCATCACAACCATTAATGATAATTGAGTAGATTTTACATCATGATTGGTGGCTAGTCATGGGAGGCAATACATGTATTTTACATAAAGAGGAATTCTTTGATCATGTCATAGCAAATGTATTTCACTTATGTACAGTACTCTGAAATGTACAGTAAAACTTGCATATAATGAACATGCTTATAATAAATTCATGCTTATTGCAAAGTGATATTTATTCCCCTATAGGAGGAATATAGCAAAACTTTATTGGATATAACATTTTGGTTGTAACAAATATTTTCCACTGGCCTTAGAGGTTCACTATAACTGTGTTTTACTGTATTTTGTAATGAGAAGTTCTGGAAGAAGCAGGAAATATTTTGTTTCAGGTTAAAAGAGTACTCAAGTTAGTTAAAATGTTGTTGCACTTCAAGTTTTTTTGTTGTTTTTTTTCCGTGGAGGTCAGACAATCTATGTAATACACCGATGATTTGTGTGCAAGTCCTCATCATTCAGTAAAATAATATCAAACTTAATACTGCCTATTAAGGAGGTACACTACATCATCATAATGGCTGACATCCTTTTTAAAACATGATTGAAAATATAAATGTTGGTAATATTTGTCTATTCATTTTAGATTTAATTGCCTAGTTGAGTAGCTCAGTAGGTGAACAAGTCAGCTGCTGAACTGTAGGTTGTGGGTTTGAGTCCAGCAGGGGGTTTAATTTTTTTTTTTTCAGATTACTTTCTACTAAAACTGCATTTGCTGACTAAAGAATGTAAATTTGAAAGTTTTTATTTCAAAGTATAGAAACATGTCACTTTTCATCCACATCAACTTTCTCTGGTGTAGCATTCCTCCTTAAAAATAACTTGCAGAAATGCAATGAATGTGATACTTAGGCTTGGTTGTTCATTGTTTTTCAGATGCCCTGAGAAAGATTGAGCAAGCTTCCGAGGTAAGAGAAACGAGGCAAAGTGAATAAGTTTTACCTTTATTTCCCTGACAAAAATAATCCAGCAGAAATGTTTTCTGCACCTTATAGCACTAGTCTGAGCATGCTTTTATATACTAATACAGTAAGCTAGGATACATGAATCCACACTATAATGATTAAGTGCTTATAATACATGTATCACACAGCTTTTGATTTGCTCCTGGATACTAAAGTTAACCAACACTCAGATTTAAATTAGTAGGATTTTTTTTCTATACACACTGTAATGTAAATACTATGATTGTTATTTTCATAGCTATTAAATTTCACAGATTCACTCCTCATTGATGATACTGGAAAATTAAAATAGTAGCAAAATCAAGCTGTATATATTAACTGGGTATAACAAATTATGGTGATTAGTAATTTTAAATATTTTTTGTACTAATCATTTGCTACAGCTTGTTTTGCTTTACACACCACCACTAGTGCTCTAGGAACACCTTTCACTTACTGTTTTACTGATTACCAGCACCATGCCACTGGTTAAAAAGTCTGAAGGTGTGACAGACTGATGACCTTGGTCATCCCAAAGTTTTACTGTGCTCAGTTGACAAAATCATGAAAAATGGTTCAGTTGGGTTGTTGATTTGTTTGTAGAGTGTTTCGAAATTTTCATGCACATAATGTTTCATTACAGAAACTGCAGACCATAGAAAACCATGACCTAAGTAATGCCCTACAGACCCAGTGTGAGGCCCTGTCAGAGGGCCTGTCCCAGGGGTCCAATTCCAGCATCAACTTCCTGTCAGCAGACGACAGTCAGGTCAAGAAGTCCGGGAGTAATGACACCCTGAACACAGCCGGTGACACAATACTGGACAGTCTGTCCACAAAGGATGATGGCCTCAGGGTACAGATTAGTCCAGACAAAACCCTGCACATGCCGCACCTATCAGAGGCACAAAAGAGGGCAATCACTGGTAAGTAGGAATTCCCATTTCAGATACTTAAAGTAGAGCTACAGTCTCATGGCTTGTGGGTGATATTTCTAGATGTATTTTTGTATCAGTTGTGAATATGTATTTCCATCTGAATTGAAAAAAATGAAATTTGATAAAAGATGAAACAGAAACTGGTATGTTACTGTTACTAAATATGTCCTTATTACTAATCTGTGGAATGAGCACTGACAAACTGAGTGTGTGAGATGCTATATACTAATGCTTTGTTGACTACACTGTCAGAGAATGTGGAATTTTGTACTCAAGGTAGATGCATGTACCTTGATATGTGTCTTTTTTGTCCTTCCAGATCCAACCCCTGAGCTGATGGCTCGACAGTCCCTGATGGCCACTGCGAGACAACAAACAGACAGCCGGATCTCCCTGGAGGGGCGAAGAATGGTCAGTGAAAAGGAGTGGGAACTTTTACAAAAGCAGGTGAGGAACAAACTGAATACAGTACAGGACACAAGTGGGTGAATCTATCTCCATTTGTTGTAATTAAATGAGATAAATACAGTGCAACACATGAGTGTGAGTTGTAATTAAATGTGATAAATACAGTGTAACACATGAGTCTGTGTTGTAATTAAACAAGATAAATACAGTGTAACACATGAGTCTGTTGTAATTAAATGAGATAAATACAGTGCAACACATGAGTCTGTGTTGTAATTAAACGAGATAAATACAGTGCAACACATGAGTCTGTTGTAATTGAATGAGATAAATACAGTGTAACACACGAGTCTGTTGTAATTAAATGAGATAAATACAGTGTAACACACGAGTCTGTGTATTGTAATTAACAAGTGAAATGTTGGATATTCTACCATGGATGGTTATTGCGAAGATTAAAGAGGCATTACAGCTCATTTTGCATATTTTAGTCGAGTGCTTTTTAAAACATGTATTGATAAAATAATAAAAATCATAACAATACTGACAATTTTGAACATTAGGGATGCGTTAATTTGCTCTCAAATGCGCTTTAAAGATCATCCGGAATTCAATGGTTTCTTCATTCTGACCCGGACATTTTACATCACGTGATTCAGTATTGCAACACATGTGTTGTGTAAAAAATTATTTAAATACCCCTTAAAAGGGTTCACACATGCTTCTCAAATATGGGATTATTTCCTGCTTCTTATAATTAAGTAATTGTAAATCATTATTATAACAGAAAACCTCTTATGTCCCAACCAAATAATTTTTTTTAAAACATGACGTGTTTTGATAAAAATAGCACTTATCTTTAAAGCCCTGCGAGTGTGTCTCATAGCGAGAGGGTCATAGTGGTATCCCCATGTAAATTCTAGTGTGCGTATGTGTTGTATCTCGTTCTATTTTAACCCTTTCTTGCATAATCTGTCAAAATTCTGGGTTTAGTCATTGTACGCTTACTCTCACTGGATTGTTTACTCTCTGTGTGCATGCATCTGAAGACCGAAAGAGGACATCTCAATGTTGTTAAATACTATTAATTTTTGCATTAAACAAGAATATTCAACTTTAGAAATGTGTTATTTTTATAATGTTCATACATTCAACTATGCAACAAAATTGGAGAAAGCTCTGGAAAAATTGTCATCTTACGATTTTGGAGCGAAATGAGCTGTAGTGTCTCTTTAAAGGAATGCTGTGGCCATTATTCTGTGATATACCTGTACCTTCATACATAATAATTGATTATGAGAAAATCGATACACATCTCATTTGCAGTTCATGTTTTGCTAGTACATGTACAACAATGAAATTGATAACTGATAATCTAAATTTTATCATGAAAATTAATATATGTTGCAAACAAATTTATAAATGACTGAAAAATATTTGTCATTAGTATACAGACTGTCTTTTCAAGGTCAATACACATGTAAACAAACATGTCTATACACATGTAAACAAGCATGTCTATACACATGTAAACAAGCATGTCTATACACATGTAAACAAGCATGTCTATATACATGTAAACAAGCATGTCTATACACATGTAAACAAGCATGTCTATACACATGTAAACAAGCATGTCTATACACATGTAAACAAGCATGTCTATACACATGTAAACAAACATGTCTATATACATGTAAACAAGCATGTCTATACACATGTAAACAAACATGGCAATGCACAGACAAGTTAACTCTCTTCCACATATCAAATTAAAGACTTAAAATATTTTTCAAAATAGATCTAGTATACCCTACCATCTCACCTTTTTCATCAGTAAAAAAACATAAGGCATAGTCTGTTTTGGAAACAGCCATGACATCACAGTGACCTAATTTGTAGCTGTATAGGAAAACAATCAGCTTCGCTATGTATGTATATATATATATATATATATATATATATATATATATAAAGTACTAGTGAAATAGAAATGAAGTTCTTGTTTTTGTGTATATATATATATATATATATATATATATATATATATATATATATATATATAAAGTACTAGTGAAATAGAGATGAAGTTCTAGTTTTTGTGGATGATGCAGGATAACTTCCTTGTGTTCAAAATATTTTTTGAAATATAAAATCCACAGCCAATGCCTAGGCTTCTACATTAGTTTTTAAAACAACTTTCTCAGCCTTGGAGGTTATCATGCAACATCCATGAAACAGTGAACTTCCATTTCTTAAACACACAAGTCTGTGAATAAATCTCCAATTGCCAGTTTTGTAGAGGATTAAAGAGGAAGTCATTTAGGAAGACAGAAACACTAAACAAGTTTGTACTGCATCAGAATAACTCCAAACTGACACATGTAATTCTCCAGAGTATTTTTAAAAATCCTTTGTCACTTACAACATTGAAGGTTGCAAGTAACAGTCTTCAGGGTGTATTTACTAAAGCACCTGAGTAGTAAGAGATATAGTATGGTTTTTTTTTTCCTAACAAAATGTCAGAATTATCATAAACAGAATAATTTTGAAATTAGGAATATTTAGTGTGTTTTTCGAAAATATTAGAACTTTATTTTTTTGGCACATTTTATGGAAGATGTGTATCATTTATATGAATAAAAAAAAAATGGCACTTTCACTCTTTGCAAATTTTCCTCATCATCCATCAAACCAATGTTTCCAGCAAGCCAGAATTACCTGTAAAATTGTATTACTCAGTTTTGTTTAGATGTGCACATTTATTTGGGCATTTGTGCTCTGGCATATCTTTTTAAGATCAACAGAACTCCTTTATTTTGAAATCTAGTTGGTGGAGGCTCGTGAGAAGGCTGGGAAACCATGTGACATGTGCAATAATTACGAGGCCCAGCTCCAGAACGTCCAGGATGACTACAAAAAGGAGCAAGTGAAGGCAAAGTCTCTGGAGCGCCGCCTCAACCGAGAGCTTCAGACGCTGGAAACCAAACAGAAGTACATCACAGACCTAGAAAATAGTCTGAACAACTCAGCTACTGAGGCTGAAAACCAGGTATAATTAACAAATTCATATCACAGATTTCAGTAAAATTATGGAAGGATAGGTCTTGAGTCAAAGAAGAGTTAGATTAGAGTTTTGGAAGTGTTCAGATTTAAGCATGGGAACACTGGACATTCCATGATCAATTTGGGTAGTATTACAGTGTGGGGATCAGACTCTCAGTAAATTATAGTAGTATTACAGTGTGGGGATCAGACTCTCAGTAAATTATAGTAGTATTACAGTGTGGGGATCAGACGCTCAGTAAATTATAGTAGTATTACAGTGGGGGGATCAGACTCTCAGTAAATTATAGTAGTATTACAGTGGGGGGGATCAGACTCTCAGTAAATTATAGTAGTATTACAGTGTGGGGATCAGACTCTCAGTAAATTATAGTAGTATTACAGTGTGGGGATCAGACGCTCAGTAAATTATACTAGTATTACAGTGGGGGGATCAGACTCTCAGTAAATTATAGTAGTATTACAGTGGGGGGGATCAGACTCTCAGTAAATTATAGTAGTATTACAGTGTGGGGATCAGACTCTCAGTAAATTATGGGAGCCCAGGTAAAGGTATGGATTTATTCATGTTTAGTGTTTGATTCATGATGTAAAGAATATGTAAAACATAAGATATGGAGTATATCAAATAAGAAATATGTAAGATATAAGATATGCAAATGTAATATGAAAGATAAAAGAATATGTAAGATATAGAATATGGAATATCTAAAATATGGGATTTGTGATAATGAAAGATAAGGAGTATGTAAATTGGGATCTTTGACTTTATTCTGAATGGTAAATTTTATCGGCAGATTTCCAGTTTAACCACAAAAATCCAGGAGTGTGAACGTTACCTTACTGAAGTCAGACAAAACAACACTCAATCTCAGCTAGAACTCAGGGATATGTTGGTGAGTTGTAGAAGTCAGACAAAACAACACTCAATCTCAGCTAGAACTCAGGGATATGTTGGTGAGTTGTAGAAGTCAGACAAAACAACACTCTATCTCAGCTAGAACTCAGGGATATGTTGGTGAGTTGTAAAAGTCAGACAAAACAACACTCAATCTCAGCTAGAACTCAGGGATATGTTGGTGAGTTGTATGCATAAACTCAAGTCAGTCGAGCCGAGTTTGGATGATCAGTTTATTTCTCACTCCTTGTCATATCAAATTCATGTACATGTATATCCAAAGCTTTCCATTTAATTAATGAAATTTTAGTACTGATATGCTGTTCATATGTTTATAGAATTCAATGTTTCTTGTTTTAGAAATCATTATCAAAAGATCGGGAAACTGTACAGAAAGAGGTAAGAAGTTCTATAGATACTGAAGAGAATTATATAATTATATTCCCAGGCCATATTCAGTGCATTTCTAAAGTGTTATGAGCAATTCAAATGTAATGGGCAATATTAATATTCATTTGTAAAATGAACCAATACCAAAGCAATATACCAATGTAAATTCTGATGGGCAATATTAAATTATGAAAGCGTGATGGATTATGTATGTAGTCAGTAACTGTTATAAGTGTTGTTTCCAATAAACCTAAAGTATAAAAGAGAAAGAATAAAGAGAACTGTTGTTTTGGAGAATGAAACAATTATCCCTATCATCTCACAAAGATAAAAGTCTCGTGAAAGGTTACTGGATGTTAGATAATCAGGAAGTGATTGCTGGTGACGATAAAATTATTATTGACAGCTTGTCAAACTCCAGGATGACAATGACTCTCTGATGGGGAAACACTCAAAGTTTGCTCAGCAGCTGCAGAATGAGGACATCAACCTGCCTAATAATATGGAGGTAAGATTTAACTGTTGAGGTAAAAAACAAAAAAAGGCAAAAAAAACCAAAAAAACAATGGTGATGGAGAAAAAACAGATTGGCACATAATTAAAAGTTGAACAGAGCTTGCTTTGATGAGGAATTAGTCCGTCACTGTTCATCAGAATACGTTGTAAAATGGAATGATTTTTCTTATTTTTTTGGTGTGTTAGTAATCATGTCAATCTTCATGATAAACAGGTGGATAACAAGGTAAATAATGTACTCAATGAAAAATTAGCCCCGCCCCCAGTACATACAGTGTATACTCACTCAAAGCCTTCTGCAAACCTCACCTACAACATCATCAAATTGTGAAATATTTCATCCCACCACGCCATTTATACCACTTTGTACAATTTATCAACAAATCTATGTCCTGACACTTGCCCGTAACACAATACAATCTATAAACCAATCTATGTCCTGACACTTGCCCGTAACACAATACAATCTATAAACCAATCTATGTCCTGACACTTATCCTGTACACAATACAATCTATAAACCAATCTATGTCCTGACACTTGCCCTTAACACAATACAATCTATAAACCAATCTATGTCCAGACACTTATCCTGTACACAATACAATCTATAAACCAATCAATGTCCTGACACTTACCCTGTACACAATACAATCTATAAACCAATCTATGTCCTGACACTTATCCTGTAAACAATACAATCTATAAACCAATCTATGTCCTGACACTTACCCGTAACACAATACAATCTATAAACCAATCTATGTCCAGACACTTATCCTGTAAACAATACAATCTATAAACCAATCTATGTCCTGACACTTATCCTGTAAACAATACAATCTATAAACCAATCTATGTCCTGACACTTGCCCGTAACACAATACAATCTATAAACCAATCTATGTCCTGACACTTGCCCGTAACACAATACAATCTATAAACCAATCTATGTCCTGACACTTGCCCTGTACACAATACAATCTATAAACCAATCATTGTCCTGACACTTATCCTGTACACAATACAATCTATAAACCAATCTATGTCCTGACATTTATCCTGTAAACAATACAATCTATAAACCAATCTATGTCCTGACACTTGCCCGTAACACAATACAATCTATAAACCAATCTATGTCCTGACACTTGCCCTGTACACAATACAATCTATAAACCAATCTATGTCCAGACACTTGCCCTTTCCCTGTAGCCAGTGCTAAAAACAGAATCAGTGGATCACTTAAAACACACACATACACATATATATATATATATATATAATTGTTGATGGGAGTTGAGGGTAACAGTAATTATTTTAGCCCCCGGGGGGTTGAAGTATTGGTCGAAGTGATGTGCAGGGCAGCAGCGTGGTCCTGAGGGTTTCCCCTAATTACAGGTGCTGTGAGGGTTCGCATAATTACAGGTGCTGTGAGGGTTCTCCTAATTACAGGTGCTGTAATTCCTTGTCAACAAATGGTTTGGTTTTTAGAAGAACAAAACTTCTGAAGATTTGAACCTGTATATCTTACAATGTTTCCTGGACCTCTGTCAACAGGATTTCTTGTGTGTCACCTCTTCTCTGTCTCTTTATAGTGTTACCACACAGGCATGCAATAAGATGTTTCCTCACCATCCTACATAACCCCTTCAGTCAACCATCAATTCCAGCCTCTGTAGCTTTGATTTTGCAATGCCACCATCTTGATTCCTTTGAAGCATAAGCAATTATTATGACCTAATGAAGTTGCACACCGTAAGCTGTTCTCTGTGATAGTACTATTCTATCGGAAAATCATTATTCAATATTCAGAACAATATCTTGACAAAAAATAATGACTGGTCAATAGTTTTTGCAGGGGAAACAGTGCACATGATAATTATGTAGCTACATACAATTACATAAACAGTAAAACACCAACGAAAAACAGTTTGTTACACAGTAAAACACGGTTATAACGAACCTCCAGGCCAACGAAAAACAGTTTGTTACACAGTAAAACACGGTTATAACCAACCTCCAGGCCAACGAAAAACAGTTTGGTATAAGCAAACTTTGTTATATCCAGTTATTTTCCTTTCATAGGGAAATAAGTATAATTTCACACTGTGTTCATCCTAAGCATGTTTTACAGTACGTACAGAGAGTGCGATAATGAATATAACAAATATATTTACATCATCCAATAAGAGAAAAGTAAAATGAATTTTTTTTTTTTTAAATTTCAATCAACATATCATATAAATTGTATTATAGAAGCACATTTCTGTCTTGGGGCATTTTTTGTGATTACAGATATTTCTGTATTTCATGTACACGCAGGATTTACTGTAGATTGCATATAACTGGGAATAATTCTGATTGTTAGATAGTGAATGACAATAATTTGTTGGTGCTGTGAATTCATGAGCATGCATTAACAAAGGAAATCATTAAATAGAGCAAAGACCGGTAAGAAAGATTTGATGGTTGTGCCACAAGTATAGATCTACATTTTTATGATAAGGACAATTCACAGTTTGCATTGAGATACAGCTGTAAGAAATATGATGTTACAAGTATGTTTTATAAATTATTTAACTTTGTTCACATTTTCAGGAGCTGCAGCTTTTGTTGCTAAAGTATCGAGAAGAGATCATTCAGGCCAAGGTGGCTAAGGAACATATAGAGGGCACACTGAAGAGTGAGAACATGTTCCTGAAATCCCAGGTTCACGCTGAACAGCAAGAGAAAAACACTCTGGAAGAGACTCTTAATCAGGAAATCATCAGTCTACAGGAAAAACTGGGTAAATTCTCAGATTTAGGACTTCTAGGATAACTAATCAGCTGCATGCATCTAAATGAATGAAGGGGTCCCGATTGATAAAGAATAAAAGCTTTTTAATTCCATGTTGAATACAACACAGGTCCTTTAAAGTGAAAGATTGATTGATTATATATTGTTTAACGTCCCACTCGACAATCTTTCACTCATATGGAGACGTCACCATTGCCAGTGAAGGGCTGCAAATTTAGGCTTATGTTCGGCTCTTACGGCCTTTGAGCAGGGAGGGATCTTTATCGTGCCACACCTGCTGTGACACGGGACCTCGGTTTTTGCAGTCTCATCCGAAGGACTGTCCATTTAGTCACTTTTTACGACAAGCAAGGTACTGAGGATCTATTCTAACAACCTGGATCCATATGGGGCTTAAGTGAAAGAAGTCATTACATGTATAACAATGGTTTACCTATGGGGACCAGTTTAAAGGGGAAGTATTTTGTTGGTTAATATGAAAACATCAACAGGTAAGTTGTTTAGGGATAGAGTACAAGTTTTGGGACTGAAACAATTAACTTTATGAATCTGTACTTTCTTCCATCTGACCGTAGGCTATTTTTAAGGCCTTCTAGCAATCATGCAGGATTTTGCCTCTACATCACCTTTCAGCCCATCTCAATGGGTGAAATCAAATAGTGCCTATTGGTTTTGAACGGTTCGTACAATTCAAGACTTTGAAAACATTGAATTTAATTGATATATGAAAGGCACAATACCATTTTTGTTGTTGATGTCATTGTTTGTTATTATATCGTTGTCCAATAGTTAAACAGCGATTGTTTGGTAAGAGAAGTTCATTCGCGGATGGATTTACTACGCCACGAAATTTGTGTCGCACAATATCAATAAGTACTTACAAAATAACCTGCTCAAATTTGGTTTTCATTTATAGCTATAGTCTCATAGTTTCACCAAGAATTCATATTTCAGATCAGTAGAAACAGATAAACACTAAAGTGGTGAAATTGCGCAATGTCAGGGTTAGGTTGCTATTCCAAAAACACAAAGACTCTTTCCGGTTTTGTTTTTGGTAATCCTGATCTTCAGTTAAGCAAAAACGAAAGTAGCGTGTGCATTGCGACGAAAATAACAAGTTATTTTGCGAAGAAATCCAGGCTAGTTAGCATTCATTGGGAATTGAATCTTGTTCAGAATTTCAATAACCTTTCTACATATTACTTTGAACTATTGAATTGTTAGACATTATTGAAAATGGAGTTAATGCTGTATAATTGTTACATCATATATGAACAGAAGGTACAACTTCTATAAACAAGTAGTCTTACTCTGAAGCAGTTATATTTTTTTCAGCATTTTTTGTCTGCAATTTCAAGTTATTTATTATAGCCTTTGTAAAGTAACTAGTTTTGAGGGGATATTATCTAGCAAGAGGAGGGTAGGCTTACATGTATGAACTTGTTAAGATAAGTAACTTCAGCCCAAGCTCTCTTCTTTATTTCTTTTTATGTATATAAACACATTTTGCTGACATTCCACAAATGATTGTAATGCTTTATTTATGTACTTAAACATGAGGAAATGTCTCCTGTGGCACTCAAACATTTCTTCTCTTATTTTCTATTTTACCTGCCCTCTAAATTTATTGAGAACTCTAACGTATATGATATTGCATTCGACACCTTTGTGGCCCTTCAGGCCTTTGATTTTTTTAGGTCACCTAAATAATTCAGCTGGCCTATTGCAGTTGGTCTGTGTCTGTTGTTGTGCATTAATAATTGAACTGTATTAACTTCTTTTTGATAACTACCATTCCAATTCTTTTCAAATTTGTTATGAAATATCTTTGGGACAAAGGGGATATAAATTGACTCCTGTACCCCTGGGGCCTTAGAGACAGGGCAAAAAGTACTAAAAATTTACCATTTTTCAAAAATCGGCATCTTTAGAATCGCACATATGTAAGAAAAACTAAATGCATTGTGATGTAGAGCAGGAAGGCCTCTACCAAAATTGTAAATTTCAGGATAGAGGTTCTGACTGCAGGGTGGGGCCAATCTTGGTATATAGTATAATATGTAAAACATTGTTAATGCTACGACGGCAAGTCAGTAAGTAACCAGACTAACTTATGTCTGGTCACGATTTTCATGCCATGTTTCAATACATTTTTTGTACCTGGGTTTAAAATTGCACGTGTATCGAATCATTCTTTAATAAGATATTGAATGTCAAACATGGCTATTGTTGCAAAGGTATGATTTTCATATAAAGTTGAGTACCGTGCTGTAATTTGGTAATTGTATTTAAAAGGTAAAACAGGCAAGGAAAGACACAGTGAGTTAGCTGATATTTATAGGTATTCTACACCACTGTGTACTCAGGTTAGGCTCACCCTCATATTGATACCAAATTGAAACCAAATGGATATTTAGAAAGAATGGTAGCCCTTTACCAAAATTGTAAATTTCATGATACCAGGGGTAGTTGTTTTGGTATTAGGGTGGGGCCAAAATGGTCAGTGATTAAATGGTATGACAATTAAATACTTTTAATTTCTTGATTACTATTAATTAAATGGATGAAATGTCTTGATTGTGATTGTCTGATTCAAAAGGTGTGATTTTTAATATGTGTTAACAGAGAAAAGTTTAAAGAGCATGTTTCCCATAAAGTAAAATCCAAATTTTGTTTTAGCTGTACAAGAGAGTCTGAAATCAGAATTAGAGAGAGAATCAGCAGTGAGGGCAAATGTTGAGAGCAAATACAAGGAGACAGAGCATTCTCTGAAAAGTATACAAGCCAAGTCCAAACAATTGATATCAGCCTTACAACAGCAAGTAGAGGAGCAGTCCAATGCTAGGGTAGGTACAGGATCTGATCAGGGCAGGTAAAGTATCAGGAACAGTCCAATGCTAGGGTAGGTGCAGGATCTGATCAGGGCAGGTAAAGTATCAGGAACAGACCATTGCTAGGGTAGGCACAGGACCTGATCAGGGCAGGTAAAGTATCAGGAACAGTCCATTGCTAGGGTAGGCACAGGATCAGGAACAGTCCAATATCAGGATGGATACAGGGTCAGGAACAGTCCAATGTCAGGGTAGATACAAGAACAGTCCAATGTCGGCTAGGTATAGAATACAGGAATCTTACCATTCCATTGGTCTATTAATTATCATCTTTTTTAAACCTTGTATATGAAACTTTGGGACGTGCAAACATCACCAATAGGAGTTGAGTTAGGAATTCAAGGTCACATTGATATAATGACTTGGGATTTGTGTTTCATGAAAAATCAGAACTGAATGTTGGTTGGAGAAAAGACACTTAAAGACTTCGAGATCACAAAAGGTCAACAATGTTGATTTAACCCTGCAATAAATGTTTTGTCATAAAGAGTTTACACAGTCCAATGCCAGAGTACATCATCAGATTCTGTAGGGTTTTTAAAGTTCTGATCACCATGGTCACACAATAAAATGCATGTTTATAATTATACATGTTAACTTCGGAGACTACTTTAACTAGAGGGAGAGGCCTTTTCCACTCTCGTTTAGACGGAGAATTTGTGACAACTGTTCTTGATATCATTTACCTCAACCCCTCCCAAATTATTTTGTCCTTAAAAAAAAAAAAAGAAGAAGTAAATCATTGTTGACAAGTTTTAATCAAAATTTTAAATCTTAAAACAACCACTAAAAAAAAGAAAAGAAAAACAAACTTATCAATTTGTATTCTGGGAAATGTCATCTTAAAACTTATTCAGTCCACCAAACACTCCATCAGAGATTGTGGCACATCCTCTGTAGAAGGCCTTTACACAAAGTGGATGTGTTGAATCTATGGATTGGAGTTAGTATTCTACTTTGAATGTGGTTGATTTTTTTCTGGACAGAAATATTTGAACTAGAAAATCCAATGGTTTTTTTAAAACATCACTGAATGAACTCACAAGCTTCTGATTAAAATTTGCTTTTAAATGTTTTAAAGTATTCATCCATTCTCCCCTTAAAAGACATTTATCATCACTATGATTTGGATATGTAATCAATGATACAATTGTATGATAACTCCTGAGGAACACGATAGTGTGAAATTTCATTGGAAGAAAAGTGCTGGGAAGATGGAGATTTATGTCTCCCACCCAGTAAAACAGACTTCATCTGAAGTTAAGCTTATTAGCAAGAGAATTCTTTGTAATACGGCAGGGTTAACATGCATGTATATGTACCACTGAACATGCACAAAATATAATCTATGATCTTTTTAATTTAATATTTTCATAATATTCAAAAGTTTCTTTTCCAGACACACTTGGAGAATGAACTCCAGAAACAGAAGGGCAAAGTTCAGTCCCTTCAGATTGACCTTGACAACAGTGAGGCAGTGCAGAGGGACTTTGTCAAACTCTCCCAGTCATTGCAGGTAATACATTAAAATACATTCCAAACGTCCATAACAAAGCATATGTACAATAAAACACAGTTATAATGAATTCATGCTTACAGTAAAACAGAGTTACAGTGAACATACTTATAATGAATTCATGCTTACAGTAAATACGCTTACAGCGAACACACTTATAATGAATTCACACTTACAGTAAAACACAGTTACAGCAAACATGTGTATGATGAATTCACACTTATAGTAAAACACAGTTACAGTGAACACACTTATAATGAATTCACACTTGCAGTAAAACACAGCAAACGCACTCATGATGAATTCACACTAACAGTAAAACACAGTTACAGCGAACACACTTATAATGAATTCATGCCTACAGCGAAGTGATTTTTCTTAAATGAAGGTTTGAAATATAAATTGATTGGATATAATGAATAATGTTATAATGAATCAAAATTGTTAATTCTCAGCACTTCTCTATAAATATCTTTCACTGTATTGCCTACAACAAAACACATAACTTACATGCAATGCCTACAACAAAACACATAACTTACATGTAATGACAACAACAAAACACATACCTTACATGCAATGCCTACAACACATACCTTACATGTAATGACAACAACAAAACGCATACCTTACATGTAATACCTACAACAAAACACATACCCTAAGTCATTTTGCTTAACTTAAATGTCATTCGTCTTGATTGTTTTTCTTGCACACATTTCACAAGTTGAAGCTGGTTTAAAGTAGTCACTGCTGTGAAGCATAGGAAATGCATAAGCCCAGTTGCTAAGTACTTTGGTAGTAGCATGACTTTGGTGTGATAAAATTAAGAAATTCATTTCAGAATTAAGGATTATCTCCCTCATGCATAGCTCTGATCCTTTGCCGGATTTGGCTCCACTATTTGGTATTTTGGTTCTTTCAGCTCTTCAAAGTTTGTTCTTATTTTGGATTTCCAACATTTCTGACTTGAGCATCACTGAAGAGACATTATTTGTCGAAATGCACACCTGGTGCATCAAAATTGGTACCATTTATGTTTTATATAAGGAACTAAATAAACAGTTAGTGTCTATTGTTTTATCTCAAAAATAGCTTCACAATATTGGATCAAAATCATAGATCCTATGCCTTTAAACATTGTTCAGGTATATGTTTGAAAAGTGACTACACCCTTCAATGTCCTTCAATACGTGTTTTGCCAGCAATTGGCACAGGTCTAGAAGCTGTCTTTCTCTGTTCATCCAAAACACTTTGATTTTCTAATTTGTGTAATCATTAACACTACCAGTTTTCATTCAACATTTTTCTAACATTGCACAGTTATGCAAAGAAGAAATGCACTTCCTGTATAAGATATGCTTTGGTGATTAATAGAAAATATAGTGTTATGTGGTATTGGAGATGGAGGTCTAGACTCAAGATTTGTATTAATGTTGAAGAGAATGGTGAGACAGAAATACATTGATACTTTGTCATGGAGGAGTAATGTGTTATGTAACTTTCTAACAGATCCAGTTGGAGAAAATTCGACAAGCAGAGAATGAAGTCAGGTGGCAACATGAGGATGATATAGAAGATTGTACAAACTGTAAACAGGCATTTAGTGTAACCAAAAGAAAGGTAGGTACTGTAAACAGGCATTTAGTGTAACCAGGAGGAAGGGGGGTACTGTAAACAGACATTTAGTGTAACCAAAAGAAAGGTAGGTACTGTAAACAGGCATTTAGTGTAACCAGGAGGAAGGTAGGTACTGTAAATAGGCATTTAGTGAAAGAAGGAGGAAAGAAAGTACTGTAAACAGGCATTTAGTGTAACCAGGAAGGAAGATTCTGTAAACAGGCATTTAGTGTAGCCAGAAGGACTGTACTGTAAACAGGCATTTAGTGTAGCCAGAAGGACTGTACTCTAAGCAGGCATTTTGTGCAACCAAGAGAAAGGTGAGTAATGTAAACAGGCATTTTGTGTAACCAGGAGGAAGGTAGGTACTGTAAACAGGCATTTAGTGTAACCAGGAGGAATTCAGGTATTGTAAACAAGCATTTAGTTGTATATTCAAAAATCTACAATAATTAAGAGAGATGGGCACAAATTGTAAACACACATTTAATGTGAAAGAGTGATTGATTGTATATTGTTTAACATCCCACTCCATAATCTTTCACTCATGGTTATTGCCGGTGAAGGGCTGCAAAATTTAGGCCTATGCTCAGCACTTATGACATTTGAGCAGGGAGGGATCTTTATCATCTGACACACCTGCTGTGACACGGGACCTTGGGTTTTGAGGTGTCATCCAAAAAACCACTTGATTTAGTTGCTTCTTACGACAAGCAAGGGGTACTGAAGATCTATTCCTGACAGGGCTAATGTGAAGTAAAGATGGGTACTTTAAGGAAGTTTTCTCTGCATTGGATGAAGATATTCAATTAAAATTTTATATGTGGCTTTGTCTTGGATAGTTATAGATCAAGTTTGAGTTTCATTGTGCTTGACTTACTTTTGGTTGAATCATCCCACTGGTAGGGGACTTTGTATTGCCTGCAGTATACTCAAGAATACTTGATTATATCTATATTATTAGAAGACATGATTATATATCTATTTTATGTTATGATTGATTTGTGTTGATGATGAGCAGACAAATCAAGTTTAAGCAAATAAATCTTGAGTAAATTTAGGTCAGGTTTAAAACAGTCTAGCTCAATAACAAGTACTATGACCCCCAGTTTTTTCGTAATTAGATTAATAATGAAAAATCATATCCAAAAACTAGGAATTTGGACTCAATTTCACAGAAATGCTATGGTTTATGTGTAGGCTAAATATGGGGCTTCCATGAATGTGTTATCTATGACATTTGTTAATTGCTCATGTTAAAACAGGATACATTATAACATGACATGATATATTTGCGATATATGTTATGATATGATATGTTATATTATGATATGATGTGTTATTATGATATGATGTGTTATATTATAACATGACATGATATATTTGTGATATGATATGTTATATTATGATATGCTATATTGTGATATGTTATATTATGATATGATGTGTTATATTATAACATGACATGATATATTAATTTTGTGATATGATATGTTATATTATGATATGCTATATTGTGATATGTTATATTATGATATGATATGTTATATTATGATACGATATATATATTATTGCAACAGTCACTTCATCTGAAGGGCCGGATCACATCGAGTTGACGGGCACGGATCATCAGTTCAAACGAGACATGATCCAACTCTTCAGATCAGGTTACTGTAGTAGTGATAAATTTATCATATACCCCCTTCTGTATTTGAAATCCACGTTTATAAAATAATAAATCTATTCCAGATTTTCAAAAACACAAACATACAGTGAAATTTTTTTTTGTGTATACAGTTTTGTTTGTGACCTGGTCAATACTTTTCACAAGAAACGTTGTGTTGATGAATTGCGACGTCATCAGTTTCGGAGAGTGGTGAAAGGGATTTATAAAACCACTGTGTGGTGATCTGGAAAATCTCATCACACTCTGAAAATCAATAGTATCAAGACTCAGAATTTGGATGAGTATATAATCAATTGTATAACGACATGAAACATACGTGTTGATGGCCCTATCTGTGAATTGTATGTCATGTACATTTATCATTTGATAGTAATGTAATCATAAAATGTTTTGTACTAATAATGCCATTAAATGCTTAATAATAATATCGCCATAAAATGCTTTGTACTTTGTCATTCCAGCACCATTGTCGCCACTGTGGTAAAATCTTTTGTTCAGACTGTATATCTAAAACTGTGGTTAGCGGTCCTAATAGCCGGCAGTTTAAAGTGTGCGACATCTGTCACACGATCCTTGTCAAGGACGCGATGCCGTACTTCAGCACAGAACCACCCAGCACACCAGACTAGACTCAGTTATTTCCCCTAAAAATTTTTTTTTTATATTTAGGATTATCTTTATTTGTCGTTGTTGTTATTGCATTATTTATTCCATTTACAACCATGTATATACAAAATTCACCAATTTCTTGTGCTGTAATTCTTTATAATATGCAAAAAAAAGCCAAAACTCATCATATTATGTCAAACCACAGAAATGCAAAATTGGAAGTGTTTTTCTTAGCGGGATTTACAGGTTGGTAGATGGAAGGAAGGAGTTGATGACATGCATATTATAAGGAATACAGTATATATGACTGTGCTACAGGTATATTCAGATCTCTTGTGTTGAAGTGAAAGGCAACATAGGTGCATATATTTCTTCTGTATGGTAGATAGAGGTTTTTTTGTATTTACTTTGAAAATCATGTACAACAGTACTGTGATAGTGTTATTCATAATCAGCAAGGGGCATAATTGACACAAAACTGGAGCAGATTGTCTGAAGCTTATTTCTTCAGAATTTTGGATTTCTCTTGTGTTATGTAAGTGTAATAATAATCATGTGAAAAATTGTACAATACCTGAAATTTCTGAAAAGAACTTTCATCAGAGTGAAGAACAACATGTGAAATTATTATCGCTTCCTGATCCCTGTAATTCAAGGACAGACTGAAGACTAGCTGTGTGTATTTATTATGTTGTGAGTGAGCTGCTGTGTGTGTAAGACAGGTAATGTTGGCTGTTGTTAATAACTGAGGAGTGCTAATTACACATGTATGTGTGGAACTGGAATCATGTCATGCACGTATAAAAGTTCAATTGTATGCAAGAGGTCATTATACATATATAACAACAATTGTTTGAATGAGAAAAAGCCATTATTGTTCAATTGTGAAGTTGTTAAACCGTACTGTCTGTATCTAGCATGATGTTTAGAACATGATATCTTTGAGCTGTTGTTTGAAGGTGTAAATGTGGATCTAGGAAATGGTTGGCTCTAAATGGACAATATTACCCAGTATTTAGCTGTGAAATAATGTACATGAAAAGGCTGTCATAGAGGAAGTTGGCTTCCTGTTTTGTCTGTGTATGTTGATGTGTTGCTGTGATAATTCTAATGGACATTGTCAGATCTGATTAGTGCTGTTGCAGTTAGTATAGGGCAGTATTTCGTTCATTACCCCATTTTATGAGCAATGTGAAAGTCCATTCATAGCTGAATCATGGAAATTGTTAATAATCAACATTTGTTAAAGACAATTGTATTCTGTTAATTTAGATTCTTGGATATCAAAATTGCTCCATGTTAAGCTTAAATTCATTATGCATTTTCTTCATAGCATTTAGTTTTCATGTAATCTCATTACAATATTTATCTGATACAGAATGAGGCCTGCATTAAGTTTTTATCAGGTCTCCATTCCCCATACAGTGATTTGAATATTTGAAGGCTTTTCACAGCATTTAATTTGCAACAGTGTAGACCAAAAAAAATTAATCTTTAGTTTCTCAGACACCACCGCATCATGTCAAACACTGCCACATTGATCAATCTTATTTATATAGTGAAAAAGTAAATAACTTCATTTTATATTTTCCAAGTTGAATTACCTTATATACCAATGGTTGGAAAAACATTATTTAAAGATGAGTACAAATTATAATTAGTAATAACAAGAAATCAAAAAAGTAAAAATCAGTTGATATCTTCATTTTATTTATTGACTGTTAAAATAAGCGAGATAGATATTAAAGACTAAGACCTGTTGAAATTTTGGGCCTGAGAAAAAAAAACTTTGGGGGGGGGGGGGGGGGGGGGGGCCTTAATGTGATATTTCTTCCTTTTTACCCCCTTTGATTCGCATAAAGCACTTTGTTCTTATTTTAAAAATCCTGAAACTTTTTTTTTTTTGTGTGCAAATTATTGAACCAATGATTTGTTCGTCTTATTTTCTAAAGTAATCATATTTGAAGCAAGTTTACAAAACAAGTTATTCTTAGAAAACATGGTGTTTAAACAATATGCATAAAGAGGCCAGAGCACTGTATATTATAACTGTAGTCAGATGATTTACCCAATTTAGGTCAAGGTCACTATATTCTATGTAGGTCAAGGTCACTGCTTATTCATATGTTTCAATATACTGCAGTAATTGATACGATTGATCTGTTGAAAAAACATGTATGATTCATGAATCGACTTGACACTGCTGGAGCCCTGATATTGCAGAATGTGGTCTGGAGTATCATATTGAGATATTAGTGTAGTTGTGTATTTGTAAATATTACTAAGCATGGGTTGATGGATGCAAAACTGTAAATGATTGATGCATATTTGTTCATAATATGGTTTTGTTCAACAAACCTGTGTAATTTAAGTGCTGATGTATTTTGGTTGAGAGTAACACATTGTAGTCACATTGTACAACTGATTAACCACCAGAGAATGTATGGGACTTGTGTATTCAAAATTCCTTGTAGAGAGTTAAGAGATATACATTGGCCTAGCGAGATGGTAAGAAACATACATTGGCCTTGTAGATGGTAAGAAACATACATTGGCCTTGGGTCAGATATTTCCTCTGTAACATCAATATTGTCAGTGACTTTGCTCTTGGTGTGGATCAACTCACAATGCCTGAATATCTTTGTTTTATAAACTAGATTAAAGGTGAAATTAAGTAAAAATGAGTATCATTGTTTTCTTTTGTGGCTTAGAGCATAAGATGATCTGCATTTTGAGCCAGATAAAAGAATCTAATGTTGGCAAGCAAATGAAAAGGATAAGAAACGAACAGTGATCAATCTCATAATTCCCATAGAAAATACAAATCAGAGAGATGGGCTAGCATGGACCATACCAGAGGTGAGATCAGGTGCCTAGGAGGAGTAAGCATCCCGTGTTGAATGGTCACACCTGCCGTTAGTCCTATATTCCAATAAGGTAAAGGGAGCAATCCGAAGTCAAAATCAGTGTATCAAGAACGGCCTAAAACAATTGATATGAAACACATCATACAACATTTGACTTAATGGTAAGTTGTACTGGCAAATTAGATCATTATTACGACCATAAAATTTGCGAAATGCTGACTATAGACGAGACTGTACAAACCTCTGTAACATCAACTTCTTTGTCAGTAGCCCACCTCGATTTAAAAATTGATCATATGCAGAACAAGCTCTTGCATATCGAATCAGTTGAGAGATATAAACACCATATGCAGGTGATGATGGAATATTTCCACATAAATAAGGGAAGTTGACGATGGAGAAATTGAAATCATCTGTTTGTCATAAAGTTGAGTTGTTAGTTTGCTGTCGGCATCTATTTTCAGTCAAATATCTAAGTACAAAGCCAAAGTGGAAAACTCTGTAGTGTCTTTAATTTCAAGTTCACTGGGATATATCGAATTGACATATGAATGAAAATGATCATTGTTAATAGACAAAACGTCGTCGATATACCTAAATGTTGAATTGAAGGCCAAAGCAAGAGATTTCATATTCTCATGTAGAAGCATTTCAATGGATTCTGCTTCATAAGAATATAAAAATAGGTCAGCTAACAAAGAAGCACAAAGGAGCACAATTCGAGCCCATGGGAATTCCAACAGACTGTTGGAAGACCTGATCACCAAAGACTACGAAAGTATTGTCAATGAGGAACTCTAGCATCTGATCAGATGCCTAGGAATAGCAAGTATCCCCTGTCGACTGGTCACAAGAGCTTATATCTTGATCAGGTAAATGGAGTAATCTGCAGTCAGAATCAATGTGCCAAGAATGGCTTAATAATTGGTGTGAAACATGTCGGACAGCATTTGACCTAATGGAATACTGACAAACTAGATAACAACCATAGAATTTGCAAAAGTTGCCTTAAGACGAGACTGTAGAAACCACTGTAACATCAACTTGTTTGTCAGTAGCCTGCCTCAATTTAAAAACTTATCATGTGCAAAACAAGCTCTTGCATATTGAATCATTGAAAGGTGTAAAACACCATATGCAGATGATAATGGAATATTGCTACAAAGATGAGGGATGTTGATGATGGTGATATTGAAATCATCCTGTATGTCATAAAATTGAGTTGTTAGTTTGCCCCCAGCGTCTATTTTCAAGAAAATATCTAAGTACGAAGCAGATGTGAAAGACTCTGTGGTGTCTTTTATTTCAAGTTCACTAGGATATATTGAATTGATATATGAATGAAAATGATAATTATTAATAGATAAAACATTGATATATCTAAATGTCAAATTGAAGGCCACAGCAAGAGATTTCTTCTCATGTAGAAGCTTTTGAATGAATTCTGCTTCATAAGAATATATAAACAGGTTCTCTAACAAAGAAGCACAATTCATGTCCATGGGAATTCCAACAGGCTGATAATATCAATGAGGAACTCTAGCATCTTTTTAATATTAACTTCAGAGTACTTGTACTTGGAGTCAGAGTGGTGTTTAACAAAATAATTTTTTGGATAACTGATCACTAGATGTGAATATTTCTTTTTACCATTATTGTTGAAGAAGCAACTGTCTATAATGTCAAAAAGTCTAGTCTTTAATTTAATGTGAGGTATGGTCATGTAAATGTTGTAAAGTCATGCAGTTTTAATGTTGATTTGAGAAAAGTTTTGTGATTTCAAATTTACTAAAAGTTCTATAACATTTTCTAGAATCCACATTTGATTAACACCACTTCTGGCATATGTAGTGGCACAGTACGTTTGAAGTTTCTCCTTCACAGCAGTTAATATTTCCGAGAGGAGGAAAGATAGTGGCTTGGTAGAACATTACTGGATCCAGCAATGTTTCTTCCTTTGGAAGGGTTTTTGTGGAGTTTGGGAATCCAGTATTGATAAGGCAATTCATATTCATCTACTCCATTGATGGGGATATTAAATGTATTTGAACTGAAGCATGATTTTGAAGAATTTCATGTTTCGAAAGGGCATTTAGAGTATAAGTGCAATTACGAAATGTGGAGTTAATGACAAGTTCATTTACAATATAATAATGAGCCTTGCGAACAAATATAATGTTACAAGCTTTGTCTGCTGGAATCAAAACATATTCCTCATGTAACTTATCTTACTTTTATTACTTTTGGTTTACTGAACACAGAAGGATAGATGGTACACATTTTTGTTTTGATACACGATTTTGATATTCCTCTTATATACTTTTTAGCTCACCTGAGCTAAAGGTTCAAGTGAGCTATTCTAATCAAAACTTTCCATTGTCATTATCAATGTAAACTTTTCACATTTTCATCTTCTTCTTCAGAACCACCCAGCCAATTTCAATCACACTTGGCAAAAAGCGTTCATGGGTGAAGTGGATTCAAGTTTGTTCAAATGAAGGGCATTGCCCTTTTCCAAGGGGAGATAATAGAAAAATACTGACAAATTTTGAAAATCTTCATCTCCAGAATCAGCAAGCCAATGTCAATCAAACTTGGTACAAACAGCCTTGGGTGAAGGGCATTCAATTCAAGTTTATTCAAATGAAGGGTCATTCCCCCCTTCAAAGGGGAAATAATCACAAAAATGCAAAAAGAGGGTGGAGTCATTTAAAAATCTTCTCAAGAACCATTGGGTCAGTAAAATTCAGCAGATTCAAGTTTATTAAAATCATTGTCCCCAGGAGTTTGGTGGAACCACAGTAGGGGATCAAAGTTTTATTGATTGATTGATTGTTTTCCGCCACACTCAACAATTTTTCAGTTATCTGGTGGCGTCCAGTTTTTATTGGTGGAGGAGAGAACGCAGATACAATGTACCAGGGAAGAGACTACCGACCTTCTGAAAGTAAACTGGCAAACTTTCTCACATATATCGGCGCGAGCAAGATTCGAACTCGTGCCGACAAGAGGTAAGAGGCCTTGTGATTTTGAGTGCGATGCTCTAACCACTCTGCCACGGAGGCCCCTGATCAAAGTTTTATGTGCAAAAATATAGGATAAATTCTTTAAAAATCTTCTCCAGAACCACAGGGCCAATTTCAATCAACTTGGTACAGATCATCCTTGGGTGAAGGGGATTCAAGTTTGTTCAAAGAAGGGCCATACCCACTTCAAAGGGGAGATAATCACAAAAATGCAAAAATAGGATGGGGTCATTTAATAATCATGTTCTCAAGAAACACAGGGCCAGAAAAGTTCCATTTCACATTGAAGCTTCCTGACATAGTACAGATTCAAGTTCTTTTTTTAATCATAGCCCCCAGGAGTATGGTGGGGCCACCACAGCGAATCAAAGTTTCATGTACGGATATATAGGAAAAAAATATTTGAAAATCTTCTCCACAGGCACTTGGGGCATAAATCATGATTATCCCCCCCCCCCCCCCCCCCCCCCCCCACCTCACCTTTTTTTTTTTTTTTTTTTTTTTTTTTTTTTTTTTTTTTTTTTTTTTGTGATTTGAAATAGACACACTAATTTTTTTGTAAATATGCATTAATGATCACCCAAATATGTTATGTATTAGTAAAAATTACCATATTTTGCATTGCAAAGGAGTTTAATCATAGTACATCTACCTAGCAAAGGAGGAAATTCATGGCTGAATCGGGAATCAAAAACAGAATATATCATACCATCTTACAGGTTTTGTTGAGATAGATTTTTAAGAATTCATCCGTGTATTTAGAAAATGACATTGAATTTGATATGGGAACTATTTAAAACCAGGGGTGGATCCAG
Source organism: Ostrea denselamellosa (assembly GCA_024699665.1). Lineage (NCBI taxonomy): Eukaryota > Metazoa > Mollusca > Bivalvia > Ostreida > Ostreidae > Ostrea > Ostrea denselamellosa. The sequence goes on from JAMZEH010000041.1 coordinate 2,953,379, forward strand.
GAATTGAAATTAGTGGGCACAACATTATGAGGCCCTTAAGGCCCACAGTGGGTTCCAGGGCAAAGCCCTGGTGGAGGCCCAGGGGCAGAGCCTCTGGAAACCCCTGAATTTTATAGGTCTTGAAATATATCTCTTGTGAAATTATTTTTAATGAGGTGAAATTAATAACATGACACAAATTTTGAGGATTTTTCTGAATAAAATATAAGATCTCCCAATCTACAATAAACCTATGGATCTTAATTGTCATTTATTTCTCTATGAGTGGAAAAAAATGATTGCTTCTTTTATTATCGCTTATTTATTTTTTCTACAAGAGACCATAATTTACCATATCTTTGAAAATTTTAGGATGTGCATGCACATGGTGCACCCTCCCCCTCCCCCTTACATCTGCCACTGAAAACTCTTTGTCCTTTCAAGAAACATATCACTTTTTCTTTTGCATGAAAAGGGGCTTGAAATGTGCTAGTTGTAGCTCTCTGAGATCTGTCCCAATATTTTATCAAAGAACTACAGTTCTGCAGCTAGAAACCTATACTTACACAAAATACCTATAGTCACCTGCTTGAAATCTTGATTGAGGGAAGCAATGTAGTGCATCACAAAATCTGTGCAGCTTAACAATTCTTTGTTACTATCTTTTGTAAAACTTAAAAGTAATGAATTTGAAATTTTATAATGTTTCCAAATGCAAGTTTCAACATAGCACATCTGCAGTGAAATCTGGCTAATTCAACATGGGAGACATATTTTACTTTTGATTAGATTGTGCAATATGGAGAAAATATACGTGTTTTGTACAAGATCTAAAGTTTCAACCTATATGCATATCCTAATATGTAGCAGTCAGTCTAATTTATGTGTTAAGTGGAAGGTGTGATTTGTGTAGACAATTTTTACCAATAGAACAAAGGGCAATTTGGAATGATGGGGTCGATTCACAGTGAAATGGTTTACATTGGTGTAGTACAATTTGATGTTTGGTTGGTTATATATTGTTTAACATGGTTACCGTATATGTGGTATTTTACCTTACCTGTCATTCACATGACCAACTGATATCAGATTTTGCCCTTTGCATCATTAGTTTCCTCCATGCATTTGTCATAAAATTTTGAACATTTTTAGCTTCTTCTAACCATTGTCAACCAATTTTGGGTCAGAGGGAACAAATATTGTAAATGTTATAGTCTCTGCCTTCCTAGACATGTGAGGTGGAGCCAAAACCATCAAAGTTAATGTAGAAAATCCCACCTATACACAGCAAATCCTATTTCATTTGATGCATTTAAAATCGCGAGTACAGTGTATCCTGTGACCTAAAAACAAACTTTTCAAAATGCTGCGTTTACATGGGATTTTCTATTATTTGATTGATAAACAGTGCAAATTGGTCATTAATGCATGAAATTCACCAATAAAAAGACATTTTTTGAAGGATTTCAATTTCTGGATAATTCAAGAAAGTGTTTGTGACTAATACAAAAATAAAGTTGGTTTCATAGGAAACTGTTGTGATAAATGTGGGTTTTTAGCAATATTAAAACATTAACAGACAGTTTTACAAAATTCCATAACAAAATTTTTGGGGGTATCCCATATCCTTTGAAAATCACATTTTGTTGTGATGTGATAAAACTTAATCTTCTACCAAAAAAAAAACAAAAAACAAAAAAAACAATGTAAATTATCAATAGTGTATGATAGTTATACCCGTATAAATGGAGAAGAGTTAAGAAGCATGTGGATAATGCAGACACATATAGTTGTTTCAGATTTTGTATTGCCATGACTTTGAGGGTCATGATAGGGGTTTTAAGTTCAATATTTTTTTTATTATTAATATTATTTTGTTATACACAGAAACAACTATAAAAACCTTGTGTTGTTGTTAAGAACCACAAGGGTATAGATTGTCCAAAAAAATCTACAACCATCTTCATGTAGTGCAGATAATAGTTTTATTTCTTTATTAATGGGTTCAAATTTGATATTGCTTAAAAATATATTCTGAATTAAAAATTTTTTTATGTAATTATTGAAATGGTATGCATGCAACCTCTGGCATCACATATAGATTAAAATCTTTTGCTCCGGATATGTTGGTGGTCATGTGAGCAATGTAACCCATGGGCCTTTTCTTTGTAGATTGATAAAGTATCCTTTTTAAGAGAGTTTAAAAACTATCTAAAGTAAATGCACTGGCGCTCGACGTTTTAGATATTCATAATTTAAAAAATTGTCTTCCTGAAAACAAATTACTCGCACTGTGTGTCACGCCGCCATCTTGGTTGTCCTTTTTACCAGCTGCATCACTTCCAATTTTCGGCGAAAAGTCCGATATAATGTTATAGTTAGACCCCTACCGTTTAGAAGCAACTCTGTCAAGGTCTTACCTCACGCATCATCATAGTGAACTGGAAATGAAGACCATTTATCGGCTATAATCAACCATCAAACATCGTCTACTGCTTCTCAAATGCGTAAAATCAGTATAAAAAAAAGGGGGGGGGGAAGGGACGGACGTTGACATAATTTCGGGATAGCCCTTTTTTCATTGGTTGATAAAATTAAAAATAGTAAATATGTTAGATAGCGAGTTAATGGATCTGGAACATTATTCTATTGGTATATACTCTATATTTTTTCTTTCTTTTTTAACGTTAAAGATGATAATTTCACTTGTTGCATGCATGCATTCGTTGTATTAAAATTTGTTGAAAGTATTTATGTCATACGTAATAAGAAAATTTTACTGAATTAACACCCACACGTGTACATACACGCATACACGTCTCAAACGTTCACATTGATATTTATACAGCAAAATGTCGGGTTATTTTCAGTGTTGTCACAATGGATGACAAAACTTAGTGGGGTTGGAGTCGAAGCAAACCAAAAAAAAAAATAAAATAAAATAAAATAAAGAAAAAAGAAGAGGGGTCATGAGCATTTCCAATGTTATTATGGGATTGCGATAGATTTTCTAAACTTCCCGTGCCCCTGCCTGCTCCAAAACTGCCCAAAGTGCCTGAATTTTATTGTTTGCAGGACTGCACAATAACCTACATTCAGTGTCACTCCCTTTCCCCCGACTGCAGCAGAAACGTCTGAGGGTACATCAGCTAGGGAATTCTTATTTGCATAATTATGTCAACTTCCGTCCCTCTTCACCTATTTTTCGCATTTGATAAACAGTAGACGATGTTTGATGGTTGATTATAACCGATAAATGGTCTTAATTTCCAGTTCACCATGATGATGCGTGAGGTAAGACCTTCACAGAGTTGCTTCTAAACGGTAGGGGTCTAATTATAACATTATATCGAACTTTTCGTCGAAACATTGCAAGCGATGTGCACAGCTGGTAAAAAAAAAAAAAGAGAACCAAGATGGCGGCGTGACACACCTTGTGAAAAGGTCAAGATAACTAACAGTATTCAGTCTCGTAATTCCTATAGATAATACAAATCATAGATATGGGCAAACACAGACCCCTGGTCATACCAGAGGTGGGATCAGGTGCCTAGGAGGAGTAAGCATCCCCTGTTGACTGGTCACACCCGCCGTGAGTACTATATTCCGATCAGGTAAACGGAGCAATACGTAGTCAGAATCAGTGTGTCAAGAACAGCCTAACAATTGGTATGAAACACGTCAGACATATTTGACCTAATAGTAAGTTTGAATAGTTTGTTTACAGGGAGACGTTTTTTTTAATTATTATTATGAATAATTAAAACGTCGAGCACCTGTGCGTAAATCTATGATTTGGTTTTTCTCGGTTATGTATGAGGATATTAGCTGGGAAGTGGTGACGTCATATGCCATGTGACTTCATTTTCCTTAAACCGGATTGGCATTATTTGCCGGAATCTGCAGAATCTGCTATTTCATGCCTCTACAACCATTTCTGATCTAGAGCACGTGCATTTTTGTATGCACATAAAATCGTATTGAAATGCAGTTGTAGCGATCATCGGGATTCGACCACCGGTGGCCAGTTGGTAGAGCATCTGACTAGAGATTTAGGAGGCCAGGGCTTGAGTCCGCTCCATTATCTCCCTTCCCGTAACCCTGTTACACCAAACTCCGCACAGTGTCAATTCTCCGGGACTACTTTCCCCTCCGTATAATGATATTGGAGTTGTAACGTAACGGAAATACTGAGCTGACCACAGGGGTTCGTCACAAACTTTTTGCCTCAGTAAAATTAACATCATCTATATCTAATATAAACAATATAGAATAGAGAGGGTCAATTCGTGACGAGCCCCTATGAGCTGCCCGGAGCTTGCTGTTTCACAGTGATGTGGAACATCTCGACGTTGTTAAGTGCTGGGAATCATATTTAACGTAAACAATTTCCCGCGTTTGCTATTTAGCGTCGATAGTGTTAAAAAAAAAAACAAACAAACAAACAAAACAAAACAAAAATTTCTACATCAGATTCAATTTTATGTCTGTGTGAAAGAATTGCCAATAACCATTAAACTATTTAAGTGACCAGGCGGGTATAACGTTACTCGTTTAGAGCTTCGTGTAGGGGAACAATTAAAATTCAATAACCATATTACACTGATTTTATTACATACCCCCCCCCCCCACCCCTTGCACAGAAGACCCTGTTCAACATCAACAATCATTTTACGTCACATGAAATACTCACGTGACTTACTGCGATCGGTAGTTGTCCGTAAACTGCATTTCATTTCTGAAAATCTGCCACTTTTCCTTTCCAGCAATTTATATACTTTTCATATCCGGCATTTATTAATAGTACGTACTTTTCTGAGAAAAATAGAATTGACGTGGAAACTTTCTTTTTTCTGATGTAATAAAGATTTCAAATTTAAGCGATTAACTCGATCTTTGCTCCGCGTAGATGTGAAACAGAACATTCAGGATAGAAATTTTTTTCTACTAGGGGGAAACTAGATTATATCAAGTGTCTCGGACAGGCACTGCATGGTTTCCGACACATAATATACATGTAGTATACATGTAGTGTTGTACTATACGGAAACTGCTTTACTAGATTAAGATATATTCAGTGCTTTGGACAACAATTTGATGTTTTGATGTTTTAACGGACATTTAAATGTATAGAAAAAAATCACGCAATACTTTTAACAAGTGCTTCTTGATTATATAGTGTCCGGCAGGATATCCAACTTGCACTTCACGTGGTGAGCAGGGGACAACAGGTTTTATCTGGTTCTGAGCGAAAGAGATAACCTTAAATTTCCAATAAAGTACCCCCTCCCCCTTAAAATTTGTTGTACATTAAGGAAATAGCTCTACTAGATTAGGATATTGTCAGTGAAAAAAAATGAATAACGGAAATCTTAAATTACGGAAATTTATGGCGCCAAAAATTAATAAACTTCTACCAAAATTATAAATTCTTTGTCCTTGGGTAAGGGGCCCGTTTGGGTAAGGTTCTCCATTTATAAAGCATACATAATACCTAAATCGAATGACCGGTATATGACAAAATCGAGGTGACTCTGCAATGTTAAAGGAGCATAGACACGATTTCAACTGAAAATGTTCAAATTTTATATTTTCATTTTTAATGTTTACAATGCTTAACAAAGGTATTTCAATATTTAAAGCAGTTTGATCTCCGTGGGGATCCGGGTTGTTACAATAGATCCTCAGTACCCCTTGCTTGTCGTAAGGGGCGACTAAATGGGGCGGTCCTTCGGATGAGACCGCAAAAACGGAGGTCCCATGTCACAGCAGGTGTGGCACGTAAAAGATCTTTCCCTGCTCAAAGACCATAAGCGCCGAGCATAGGCCTAAATTCGCAGCCCTTCACCGGCAATGGTGACATCTCCATATGAGTGAAAGATTTTCGTAGGGGACGTTAAACAATATTTAATCAATCAATAAAGCAGTTTGACCAAAATTTATTATACCCTACAGAAATCCGTCAAGATGGTTTGATAAAATTTACGGGTTACCCATGGGTGCTTCTCATTCGATTCTCTCCATCATTTGAGGGAGCCCTGTGTGGACTGAAAGCCGTGGGAACACATTGCCCTATTATTCTACTCCTAGAAATGACCTATTTAATGCAATTTTTGAAATGAAAAATTTACACATAGTGGATACTCATGTACTACTTTGGGGAGATAACACCATCAGTATTAAAGAAAATGAAAAATTATTTTCTATTGTTCAATTGTTTATAAAGAGATCTGGTCGTTTTTAGTTTTTCCTTTGACATATTTAAGGATTTTCATACTATAATATTTTGAGTTTAATTATTGTACACACAAATATTGAAATAATCTATGTGTTTTTAATCTTATTGACAATTGTTACTTGTATTGACAAATATTGTATATACTAACCTTTTTGTATTTTGGTGTTGTTGTCTAGGAGAGGGCGCTCTAAGTTTTAAGAACTTGTGTCCAATCCTTTTGTCTATATTGGCAATAAAATATGTTCAATTCAATTGCCCTATTGATTTTTGGAACGAAATTGAGGGATTGGTTTAGCTTGGTAACGGATTGACCGGCACCCAATTTTGTTTGTTTTTTAGTTCAATTCCACCATTTGGGTCAATTTTAGGAGATTCTTTAATTTTGATCAAATTTTCACGTGAAGGTTAAGTAAACAGTCAAAATATATCACCCTGCATTTTACTGACAGGATTGTACGTTCTATTTCTTCACCTGTGAGTTCGCAGTCCGGCTAAATAGTACGCGGGGCAATGTGCAAACACGTCTTATGATATCGGAAACCTTGAGCGGCCTGTAAATCGTTCACAACTTTACAACCATGGCTTTGGCAGAAATTGAAAACACAATAGCAGGGGTCTGGGTTTTACAGAAGAATGAGAATTTGGATGAATACTTGAAAGAAATAGGTAGGTATCAATAATTTTCCACATTGAATTACGTCAGTCGTCTGCTGCATGGTTTTATGTAAACATCGTGGACTCAGGGGCGGTTTTATTGTGACCGCATTGGCCTGATGGATTGCCTACCTCGAGTCTCTGTTATACCCTGTGATGATAGACTGTAAGGTTATTGCAGTGCAGTTTTAAAAACAACCTAAACTGGATCAAGTTGGGGTTTGGTAGTTGACTTTACGTGTACCAGAAATTCTATCATTTGAAAGGTCATAATTAAACAGTAAACAACTCGCATGTAAGTTTATGTCGGACCCAGAATATAAGAAACTATATTAGGTCTGTAATATGTAACACATAGAACCAGATACAACGTTTAGTGACAACTTTCTGTCCATTGTTTTGGACTCTGAATTGGAACAAGTATTATAAATATAAGAACTACACCTGTGCTTGAAGACTCATTATATTACCAAATGTTCAGAGTTATTTTGCCGAAGATTTTTCATGTAAATATCTGTTGTCCCATGTGTATGGAGCGATATAAACATAAAGATATCTTTAATTAATTAGTTGAAGATTTCATCAAATCAATTAGGCCTATTGCTCTCACCTTATTATTGATTTCATCAACTAAATTAATGCGCGCATCAACTGAATTCAATATTGAAAGGGCAGAGTATTCAACTTATTGAAGGAGGCCATAGAGAGGAAAGAGGCAGTAATTGATTTGATGGGTGTTTCCATTCAGTTATCGTTCTCGTTGATGAGAGTATCAATGTGGAGGAAATATTGCTGGCAAAAATTAATCTAGCGCTCGGTAACCTAAATGGTTTGATGATCTCTTTAATTCAGCTGAAGAGATCTTTAATTAGCCAGTATCTACCTCTATATCTATATCATCTATCTATCTATCTATCTATATATATATATACTACTCAAAGTTTGATAAGGATCATATTTTTCAGCACTTGTAAAACTTTCAACAAAGGTGAATGACAACCAACACAGAGTGATTTATGTTCAGAAATGTTTACTTCAAGAAATTGTGACAGAAAAATTTGGCAAACATGACATTTCATCACATACTCCTAAGGTAAAGGGAGAGTACCCTGAAAAGCATGGTAATTTCATGATCACGGAATTGTTTAAACTCTGCACATTCCATTTCACACTGCACAAACAAGTGTCAATAGCGGGTATGGCCTCCGTTAGCACCAATGACAGCTTGGCAACGTCGTCTCATGCTTCCAACGGGGTTTTCAATGGACGCAACAGAGATATTGTTCCATTCTTGGATCAGAACATTTTCAAGTTCCTGGAGGGTGGCTGGTTGTACAGGACGACGTGAAATCGCTACCTGAAGCATATTCCAGACATGCTCGATAGGGTTGAGGTCTGGATAACGAGCTGGCCAGTCCATACGAATAATTGTCTCACATTCCAGGTACTCGTCCACCACCCTAGCACGATGTGGACGTGCATTATCGTCCATGAGGATGAAGTCAGGACCAACAGCACCAGCATATGGTCTCATGTACACATCCAGGACTTCATCCCTGTAGCGCACTCCGGTCATCGTGCCTCACCTTAGGACATGGAGATCAGTTTGTCCAGCTCGACTGATTCCTCCCCAAATCATCAACGACCCACCACCATATCTGTCATGTTCAGCAACATTAGCGTCCTGATATCGTTCTCCTGCCCTTCTCCACACTCGTGCACGACGATCTGTGAAGTCAACACAAAACCTCGACTCGTCTGTGAAAAGTACAGGGGCCCAATCAGCAACGAGCCCTGGCCCAATTCAAACGATCTTGTCTGTGTCGCTGAGTAAGAGGGATGCGAATACAGGCTCTCCGGGAACGAAGACCACCTTCATGAAGACGATTACGCACAGTTTGCGTGGAAATGTTAACTCTAGTTGCATTCAGAAGATCATTTCTAAGCGCAGTCGCCGTTGCAAACCGATGACGTCGTGCTGAAATCAAGAGAAAACGGTCATCTTGCTGCGTGGTGGACCTTTCTCTGCCGCCTCCATGTCGATGAGAAGCTGAACCATGAGCTTGATACCGGTTCCAAGCTCTGCAAAGAACGCTCTGACTGACACCCAATAGCTCTGCAACGTGACATTGTCTTGCACCATTTTCGAGCATTCTTATGCATCTGGCCAATTCTTCAATAGTCAAACGACGTCTTTGACGTTGTGGAGGCATTTTCATAGAGTAACAGTGACTTAAACGAGGTCAGATGTAAAGACAATGGCCAAATTCAAATCAACGACAAGCACTCAGAAATGTGAATAATGTGGGTACCATGCTTCACGTGCTACTCATGATCACTGCAGCATGCATTTCCCTACCTAACCTGTGTTTTGTGGCTCAAGAGGGGTCAGTCCAACACTATGATGAAATTTGCGTGTCTTATCAATTCATATATTGATTTTATAATGTAAGAACTATATGATCCTTATCAAATTTTGAGTAGTATATATATATATATATAGGTAGGAGATGTGTTTTTCTTCTATCTGTCTATCTTTATATCTATCTATTTATCTATCTATCTATCTATATATATATATATATATATATATATATATACTTCACATGCTGTAGGTAACTTTTATGAGGGCACAATTGTAAGGACAGAATTTTTGTCCTCATAGTGCACTTCTGTCCTCACAACTTTCATCAAATAGTTAAAAATTGATCTCACTTTACATGTTTTACTGGCTCTCTGGGAGATTCAATGCCACAAATTCCACAGAGCCTGAGGAGGCAAGTGCTTCTCTAATGTTTAAGCAACAAATCTGCTTTTTATGACCTAACTTGAGGTCGTGTGATTTGTTTGTGTTAGAACCAAATAGTAAAATCATTGTTCTTAATAGACCGTCTCAACTATAAGCGCAAGTGAACTTTTCTGATTACCTGTTATCTGTCGTCCGTCCTCGTATTTCTGCAAAATTTACACATTTTTGACTTCGCCGGAACTACCCGGGGGTAGGGTGGGGGTCACAATAGGGGATCAAAGTTTTAAAATATGAGAAAATATTGAATGAATTTTCATGAACACTATAAGAGCACAAACACTTAAATTACATTTCCCTTTTAAGAAACAGATTGTTGAATTTATGCAGTTTACACTTAGAAGTTACACCTCCTTTGTAAGTACTTAGATTGTTTGTTTGTTTTACGTCCCGTCGAGAATTTTTCAC